>CAUYPO010097740.1:0-13593 GCA_963574435.1 Cheirogaleus major | reverse complement strand
TACTCGGGAGGCTGAGGCAGGAGGATTGCTCGAGCCCAGGAGTTTGAGGTTGCTGTGAGCGAGGCTGACGCCACGGCACTCACTCTAGCCCGGGCAACAGAGTGAGACTCTGTCTCAAAAAAAAAAAAAAAAAATTTTATTTTAGGGAAGCAGAGCGCCAGCCAGAAGCCAGGCACACATGCTTCCAGCACCTCCATTCTCTGTTGCCCCATTACAGCCAAAAAGCTCAGGGCAGGAGGCCCCATCACCAGGACGACTTACTGCAAAATGAGTGTCCTGGTGTCAGCAGACGTGGGAGAAAGAGCAGGAGGAACCTGGCAAAGCCCAGATCCAGGGTGTCACCAGCAGACCTGCAGGGTGCTCATGGTAGTGGCTAAGGTCCGAATGTCAGCTGGCCCCAGGCTTCCTGCTGTACCGTGGCGTGGAGGGAGGTGGGAGATGACAGAGTGTGGTCACCAGAGTCCACAGCTTCCACTTCTTGAGCAGGAGCTGGTTTGGCTGATGGGAAGGTGGCTGCTCCTTCATGTTCAGACCCTGTTAGCTACTGGCAGCTTCCAGGGCCCAAAGCCCAGCCTGAGGCAGCCTGGATCTCACAGCCCCCAAGTCTTGCCATTTTGGGGGCGTTGGGAGAGACCATCTCCACAAGCGATCTGGGGTGAGGGAGGACATGCCATGGCAACTCAGTAACCTTGGGTCATGGCGTCGACCCTTAAGACAAGGGTGGCCTTTCCCTACTGACACTGACATTGTTTATTAAGTGTCTTTGCTGAAAGCCAGAAGTCCATGGGGATGGCAGGACTTCAGCAGCAGCTCTGGGAGGAGGAGCAGGACCAGGATGGCATGGGGGGACAAGCTGGCGGGCACTTCTGGCCCTCTCCCTGTCCAGCTGCGGTAGCATCAGCCTCAGCTGCTGTTGTCTTCACAGCTGGCCGCACCACCTTCCTAGGGCTGGGGTGGGGTCTGCCAATGGGCAGGGTCCACTGTCGAGCCCCAGGGCTAGTTGCTGGTCCACCAGGAGAGAAGCCCCAGGCCTGGCTCACTGATGGATCCCTGCCAGGAGGAGAGAAAGAACAGGCACATTCATTGACACTCAGGGCTTGAGCCAACTGGGACAGGAGGTCAGGGGCCCACCCTTCCCAGCACCCAGCAGGCTTGGTGTAGGCAAAGGCAGGGCACACAACAGCCAGGAGGCTTTGGGGAAATCAAGAGCCATTCCAGCTAGGCCGACTCCTCCTGAGAAAGGAACACAGGGGTTTGCTGGCTCCAAGGCCTCAGTGTGGTCAGGCACCCTCCGCACGCCCTCCTGAGCCACTGTGGTCTAGTCCTAACAGAAAGGCCAAGCCACCATAAGGCGCAGCCTCCAAATATGTGCAGAAGGGAGTGGCCCTGAAGGTCACCCTTCCCTGGGGCCCTACCCTTGATCTCAGGGCTTTGATCTCTCCCAAGCCCCTTCATCAGTGGCTTTGTCCACCATGGGCTCCACCGTCTTACTAGCAGGACTGATATACCCACCCTCCCCAACAGGCAGCTTTGTCCCCTCACAGCCCCAACCTATGGAAACAAGCTCTCCAGGAAGAAGTGACCAGCCAAGCCCACAGGGCAGGGACCATGACCCACTGGGGGTATGGGATTCTGGGAGCAGGGCCCACGCTGCCCTCCTGGGCTCTCCCTCCGCACAGCAGGCTCCATGCCAGCAGGACCTCTTACCACAAGTGTGTACGGGGCCTCCTTCTTTGGCGGCTCCTCACTGGAAGAGGTGGCCTCGGCCGAGCTGGGTCCTGTGGGGGATGTGTCCACAAAGCTCTCGTCCACTACCCGGAAGCGGATCTCCTCGCCAGTGTCCATGTATAAGTCATGCGCTCCTTCCTCCGTCTCATACTCCCACACCCACACCTGCTCTGCCTCGTCACTGGGGGACCCAGCGTCAAGGCAACAACCGGGCCATGGTGGAGCTTAGCATGGGGTGGGGGGTCCTCCCGCAGCACCACCCCAGGAAAAACCAATCCCAGGTTCTGATCACTTTGTCTGAAAGTCACAGGAGACGCAGGTCCCAGCCCACATGCAAGGCGTGGGCCCACAGGGAGGAGCAGTAGGGCTCAGGTGCCAGGACCCAACACGGGAACCCTGGGCCCCTCCCACCCCCGCCAGGCACCAGGGCCAGGCCACATGTGTCCTCAGCATGAGAGCAGGAAGGGAGACAGCGAATCCCACCTCTTCAGACCAGAAGACCTCCTGCTGCCTGCGGTGCCCCCCCAACCCCCACCCCCCGTCATCTTTACCCAAAGGTCCTGACAATCTGATAGGTACTCTAGACTTGCCCAGTTTTCAAGAGGTTAGTGGGACAGTAGGTCACCTGCCCGAGGGCCCACAGCTGGTGAGAGGACCAGCGGGGACCAGGTTTTCCCACTGGTCCCACGCACACAGGCCCAGCCAGGCAGCCGCTCTGCCCTCGCCCATCTCCCTCCGCAGGACCCACACTGAGCAGCCACACTGCCCTCTGGCAGCGGTCCCACCACTGGGTCCTCCATCTGTGCCAGGTCCCATGCTGGCACTGCGGGTACAGTCGTGACAGGACACAGTGAGTAGTCTCAGATTAGTGACATCCCCACTGAAACAGCCCACCTCAGTGCAGCAAGGTGAGGGCTGGGACAGGGCAGTGGGGGCCCAGGAGAGGGAAACAACCTGGGCCCAGACCCGGCACACGGGCAAGGCCTCATGTCCCAGACAGCCAGGACAAACCTCCCAGGGGAGGATTTGAGATGACTCCTGCAGGGACAACCTACGAAAAGTGAACTGGAAATGAATGGTGCCCCGCAGCACACCACAGCCCTAATGGTGTGCAGTGCACAAGGTATACAACCAAGCCTGGCAGCCCAGGTAGAGACAGGCATGTGGACATCGTGGTCAACGCAGGGAGGCACAGGCAGGTGGGTGCTTCTGGAGCAAAGGGGCAGGCACGGAGGCCAGCTGAGCCAGATCACAGCACCCAGGGGCCCACCCGAGGGGTGAGGACTGTCCCTTAGAGAGGCCTAAGCTCCTCCATGGCCCACGTTAGCCTTGGGAGGATACAACTTGGCTGGTTGCTGTAGCGACTCCGGAGGGATGAGGATGTCATCGAAGAACCCTAGAGAGACTAGAGGAAATGAAGGTGACAGCATAGGACAGGGGTTACCAGTGGACAAACAAGGGGGCTGGCTACTTGACAGGCTAAGCCCCCTACCTGGTGCTGCCCAGGGGGCAGGTGTTGCCATGGAAATCTGGGCTCCTTCCCCACCTTGAGGCCTAGCCTCTGCCTACATCACCCACAGAGCCCCAAGCAACTGGTCCCCAAAACCTCAGGTGGACACTGCACACAACAGGGACCGGCAGGCACCACAGGCTCCCAGTCACTTCCACCAACTTCAGTGCCCACCCTGACATCCTGAGTTCCGGCCTCACAGTGAAACCTCACGGCTGACTGAGGTCCTCACTTGATACATGAAAGCAAGAGGGGGCTAAGTACTCCCCCACACAGGCCCTCAAGGATGAGCGAGCTTCAGACACCTCGGGAGATTTGGCCTCTGCCCTCCCCCAACCCCTGCAGGGACGGGCACAGACCGCCTGCCCTGACGTGCTCCCAGCTGTTACCGTGCACTCCCTCCAGGCTGCAGCCTTTGATCTTCCCAATCACAATCTCGTCCAGGAATGGATGGAACACCACGTAACGAAAATGGACTGGAAATGAAGGAAGCACATCAGTGACTCGAGGATGGCCACCATGCTCTCCAATGTCAACCCTCACGTGCCAGCCACCTGACCCGGAGGCCTCCATGGCTTTCAGGAGCCACCAGGGATCCATGCCATGTCCTCCTGCAAACCCAGACCTGTCAGCTGAACCAGAGGGACCCTCCCTCCATCCCCTGCAAGGCCACAGCTTGGCCCCATAAGGGGCCAGCAGCGGCTTCGTGGAGCTGAGAGCTGGCTCCCAGATCCACCAGATAAGCACACGAGGCCAGACTCTGCCCCCAGTGACTCCAAAGTCAATTCCAACTTTCCTCCAGGCTCTCTACTTTAAATCCTAAACAGGACAGAAGCAACTGGCAAAGGGAACGAGGCTTGGAAACAAGTTCCCCATCTCATCCCGCCTGGCAAACTCTGCCGTAGGCACAGCTCTGACCTGGAACAGGATGCTAAAAATGCCAGTATCAAGGTATGGGCTGACAGCCCAGCAGAATGCCTCTGTGGGTTTTCAGGCCCTGCCTAGGTGGTCCCCACTCACCTCACCCCAAGGAAAATACCAGATAGAGTCTGTGCTCATATCACAGACTGACCCCAGGCCCTGGCAGAAGCCACATGTCACCTGCCACTCCTGGCCCCTTGCTTAAAGCCCCAAAGGGGGCACCCAATGCTGGGCTGAGAATAAGCATGGAGCTGTCCCCCACAGTTGGCTGCCTGCTGTCATGGCTCCACCTGTGCCAGATGTCACCTTCCCGCTGTGAGGAGGAGGAGGCAGCTCAGACAGCCTGGGTAACCTGCTCACAGCCACACAGCTGTTCTGCCCGTTCCGCCATGGGGAGCCTCCAAGTATAGCTGTAGCCCCTAGACAGGACACGGGTTGAAGCCTGCCTGCATCTGGCAGGTTTAATCTCCAAAGACAGGCTCCCACCATGATGCCCAGGACAGCAGGGCCCCCCGGCTCCTCGGGACAGCGAGGCATGAGGAAAGGAGAGGCAGCCGGTGCCCCCTCCCCAAGAGGAGACACGCATGAGCCCTCGGAGCCACCTTGACGATGACCAAGCCTCTTGCTGACCTTCCAGAGAGCACAAGAGGGCAGCCAAGGGTCACTTACCCACAGGATGGAAAAACCCTGTCCCCCACATGACCCAATGTTCAGTTCGGTTTAATAAATCCTCACAGAGCCTGTACCAGGTTTGTGCAAAGCCCGGTTTGGCCGCTGAGCTCACGGGGGCGGGACAGCACGTAATCCTGTGCCCGAGGAGCCCCGCGGTCGGAACAACCACATCCGAAAGCAAATGGTGGGCAACCCAAGCGTCGGCCGACAGAGGAGTGCATAAACAGCACGGCGCACACGTCACGGGATGATACTCAGCCTCGCAAAGAACTCCTGACACATGCTACAACACGGGCGAACCCTGAGTAACAAGCCAGTCACAGAAGCCGCAGAGTGTTCGGTTCTACCTACCTAAGTGCCCAGAATGGGCAAGTCCACAGCGGTAGATTAGTGGTTGCCGGGCTGGGTGAAGGGGAGAATAAGGACTGACTGCTCACGGGCGTGGGGTTTCTTGGGGCGATGAAAATGTGGGATTAGACGGGGGTGATGGCTGCACAACTCTGAATAGACGAGAACCCACTGAACTGTAGGCTTTAAAGGGAGAACTCTGTGGTGTGTGTGAATTACAGCTCAATTAGAGCACACAGAGGAGGACACGCCAGGTCTGGGGTTCATCGCATAGGAGCCCACCCGAGGTTCTAGGATGTTCGGCCTGCAGGTGGGAGGCCGGGAAGCCAGAGGAGGGCTCCAAGGACCGTCAGGAAGAGAAGCCTCGTTCTTAGTCATGGGCTTGAACAAATTTGTCCCAGGATAAGGAAGGCTGCCTTGGGACATGGTGAATTTCTATAAAAAGGACAAATACTACATGATTCCACTTACATGAGGCCCCCAGAGTAGTGAAGCAGAGAGAGCAGGCTGGTCCGATGGTAGTGGGTTATCAGAACTTATTAACATTAGTGTCACTACAGTTGGTATTCAAATCCCCACTGCTAAATTTGACTGGCTTAAAAAAAAAAATCAGAGCAGAATGGTGGGGGTGGGGCCGGGGCAGTGGGATGTAGCGTTTGATGGTCAGCGAGCCTGTCTGGGAAAATAAAAACCTTCTGGCGATGGAGGGTGATGGGGGTAGCACAACAATGTGAGTGTGCTTAACCCCTTCTGAAAAAGGGCTCACAGCCACCTGCGTTAGTACTCGGGCTGCGTGTCCTACCGAGTCACAGGAAAGTTAATCTGCTTCTACCTCAGAACTGCTGGGTGATTTTACGCCCCTCCTATCTGTGCGCTCTCAGCCTCGGTTTCTGGTCTGAGCACATTCACTCTTGTATGTATGCCCTGAACAAAAATATGTGCATTCCTACTTAGTCCAGGCTCTACAGAAGCTGGGCATAAACACATCAACATGGTCACTGCCCCCAACCATCTCCACAGTCCTCACAGACCCTGAACACCAGCGGTGGACTCGCTAGTCTCTCAAGGTCGCCTGTTCAGTTCTGACGCTGGAGATTATGTACGGACTTGAGTGACTAGTCAGCCCCAAGCTCAGAACACTGCCACTGGGAAACTCAGCTGCCCTCCCAGGCCTGAGCCAAATCCGCTTAGAGATCAGCCTTGTCGCCTCCCCCACTCCTTTGCTGCTCCTGTTCTAGTCACCTTGGACTCAGCCTCCCTTTCAGAGGTCCTCATGCCTTCTGACAATAGAAGTCCTTCAAACCCAACTGCCACCCCGCTCCACCACCTCCCAGGCTCTTCCAGGGCCAGCATTCATCCACAGCTGCACCCGTCCCGGCCAGGTGTTTGAACCTTGGCGAGTTCTTGTCCTCTGTCTGGACTATTCTTCTTCTTTTTTTTTTTTTTCATTTGAGACAGAGTCTCACTCTGTTGCCCAGGCTAGAGTGCCATGGTGTCAGCCTAGCTCACAGCAACCTCAAACTCCTGGGCTCAAGCGATCCTTCTGCCTCAGCCTCCCGAGTATCTGGGACTATAGGCATGCGCCACCATGCCCGGCTAATTTTTTCTATATATATTTTTAGTTGTCCAGCTAATTTCTTTCTATTTTTAGTAGAGACAGGGTCTTGCTCTTGCTCAGGCTGGTATTGAACTCCTGAGCTCAGATGATCCTCGAGCCTCCCAGAGTGCTAGGATTACAGGAATGAGCCACCACGCCCGGCCTGGACTATTTCTTCTTGAACAGGCATCATAATCCCTGCCCGGCCTTCCTCCTATCCTGGGGCTTTGTGAAGACTGGATGAAGTAACGGCTATTTGAGAAGTAGCATTCTGTATGTTTTGAATGTGATTACGTTGCAGAGCAGCTCTGCTTATTATAAAGTTTCTCATTAAAGAGTAAAATTTGCCTCTTGGAAATGTCTACCCTTTTCCTTCATTCATGTGACAAATACCTACTGAGTGCTTCGCATATGCCTGTCACTATTCTAAGTAGTGCGTCTGTAACAGTGAACAAAGCAGACCAGAAAGTCCCTCTCTTTGTGCAGTTTCTATTCTAATGAGAGAGAGAAAGAAGATAGATAAATAAAATTTGTAGTTTTAAAACTGTGGTAAATACTGAGGAGAAAAAATAACTCAGAAAAAACCCCAAAAAAACAAAATAAAAAACAATGTGAATGTGCTTAATGCCACTGAACTGTACATTTACAAATGTTAAAGTGGCAATCTTTATGTTACGTGTATTTTACCCCAATAGCAAAAAGATAAAAGCAAACGAGCGCACAAAGGCAGCTGCTCTGGAGCTGAGAGCAGGGCCCCCACCCACCCTGGGGCGGGGGGCACAGGCAGGTCCTGGGCTTGGAGGACATGGAGAACGGGGCTGGCACCGAGTGACAAGCCTGGCCAATTGGGGTCAGTCGGCCAAATCACAAAGGCCGACATCCGTGAGCACCTACCATGTGCCAGGCGCCGGCCAAAGGCTTCCCAGAGGCTTGCTGGTCTGCTCCTCGCAGCCATTAGTGAGGGCGGCGCTGCTGCTATCGCGGGTATGTGCAGATGGGGAAGCGTCCCGGACAGGCGACGCAACACGGCCCAGGCCACAGGGTGTGCAAGCAGCAGGCACCTGGCCAATGAATACTCCCAAAGCGAAGGTCACACGTGGCATGTCAGGTGCTGAGCCCCTCCCTCAGGACTCGCTGGGCCATAGCCCTGGTGAGATGGGGGCAGGAGAAGTGGGACAGGTGCCTGGGGTCGGGGGTCAGCCTTGAAGCTGGGGATCAAGCCCCACCACAAAGTAGCACCCTGTACAGTGCTCAATAGGCCTTGAGGAGCTTTATAGTTGCAAGTGGGTTTTTTTGTTGTTAAGAGACAGGGTCTCTGTCACCCAGGCTGGAGTGCAATGGCACTGTCATAGCTCACTATAGCCTCGAACTCCTGGGCTCAAGTGATCCTCCTGCCTCAGCCTTCTGAGTAACTGGGGCTATAGGCATTCGCCACCAGGCCCAGCTTTATAGTCACAAGTGTTAACCCCATTGTACAGATGAGGAAACTGAGGCAGAGAGAGGTGGAGTTGCCTGCCCAAGATCCCCATCCAGGGGGGCAAGAGTCAGAATTCAAATCTGGGTCTGTGTATTGTCAAACATCTCCGCCTGGCTCCCAACAAAATGGGGACCCAGGGTGGGGGTGTGCGGATAATAAAACTCAACAGTGTAAATCTTACACCAAGTGCCACAGAAACAAGTCACTAAATGGACAGAACCTCCTGGAACTTCACTTTTCTCTCCTAGTTTTTCTTGAAGTTCTGTACCTGTTTCCTCTGGCCTCCCAGACAACCAAGGCCCCTGTGCAGACGCAGAGACGGGGCTCAGCTCGACCTCGTTCTCCATACGCAGAGGGCCCAGTGGTTGCTTTCCACACCATGGTCTTATTCGTGTCCCAGTGAAAACGCTCCCAGTCTGTACAGAGACAGCCCGTTTCTCAGCGTCCTCCCCAGAGCATGGCAAAATCCATGGAAACTATTTAAGTCTCTGGATGGCTAGACACGGACACTAGGCAGTCTCAGCCCATTCTGGAATTCTCAGGCATCTCTGTGCTGAGAGGCTGGCTGGGAGGGACTATGGCAGGGCTCCTCAAGAGTGGGCATGCGTGACAATCACCTGACATCTTGTTAACACAGTCTTTGGGCCCACCCCATTGAGAACTGACTCAGCAGGCCTGGGCAGGCCGAGAATCTGCGTTTCTCATGAGTGCCCAGTTGATGGCAAGGGCAAGGCCACTCGCCTACACTCTGACTGCCCTGCATCCCCTCAACGGCCCTCCCCCTCCACCTCGGGCTGGGCTTGGTCCAGACAGGAAAGTGAAGAATGCTCTTCCCCTTCCTGAGAGGTTGCCTGGGCTCATACCTTCATTGACTGGCTGTCGCAGCTCCACTCAAGGTGGCTCTCTTTCTACTCCTTCCTCCTTCTGAGATCTGGTGACCACTCTCCCATCCCAGATGCACACCCCTTTGCAATGTGACTGCACCTTCTTCCATCCAGAAGTGGCATCTATTTCTCCATCCCTTGACCCTGGCCTTGGCCACCTGATTTGCTTTGACCAACGGGATCTAAGCAGAGACTCGAGAAGAGTCTGTGTGCTAAGCTTTGGAAACTTGAAAGCACCAAGCTCAGTCTGGCCTACCGCAAGGTGAGACCACGTGGGACGGAGACGAGCCAGCCCAGCCCAGGCCCCCAGACCTACCCGTCTGCCAACAACCAGAATGGGAGGCCATCCTAGACCATCCAGCCCTGGCCCAGCCAGTCTGGAAGAACGCCACCCACTGACCCACAGAATCGGGAGAAACAATACAAGTCAATCAGCCACTGACCACTCGCGAGGTGCCAAGGTCCTGTCCTTTATAGGCATTAACCCCTTAATCCTCACAATAGTCCTGCAATACATAGATACCTATATTTTTTTCCCGACCCCCTCCAGGTTCTGGAATATAAAATCTGTTTTTTAAATATATATTTTATTTTTAATTTTTTTCTTTTTTTCTTTACTTATAGCATAGTCTAGCACACAGAGATTAAAATCTACTGTTAATTGCAATTTACAGATGAAGAGAGAGAGGTTCCCTATTCTGCTCAGACACACAGCTAATAAGTGGCAGAGTTGGGCTTTGAATCCCAAGGCCACACTCTTACCTGCTATGTCCTCCTGCTCTCAAAGTCCCCCTGCCCTCTGCTCTACACACCCCTAGCCCAGTGATGACCACTCCACAGCATCCTCCCTGCCTGGCCTGTCTCCCCCCACTAGGCAGTGAGCAGCCCAAGGGCCAGGCAGAGAGTGGGCTCAGTAGCAGATGAGACCAAAAGGGGCACAGACATAGAGCCACAGTCTCAGAGCTGGAGAGGCCTTGAGAATCCCCTAGTCTACCTCCTAGGTGGATGAGGAAACCGAGGCCCAGAGAGAGGGCAGGAGTCTGCCCATTGCCGCCAAGTCAATTTCTGGCAGCTTCAGGACTCAGCCGCAGGACTCCCACCACCCTCCAGCCCTCTCTGTGGCCTGACCTTATTTTAACTGAGACAGAGTCTTTCTCTTTTGCCTGGGCTAGAGCATCATCACAGCTCACTGCAACCTCAAATTCCTGGGCTAAAGAGATCCTCCTGCCTTAGCCTCCTGAGTAGCTAGGACTACAGGCATGCCACCACACCTCACTGATTTTTCTATTTTTGCCGAAGCAGGGTCTATGTTGCCCAGGCTAGTCTCAAACTCCTGGCCTCAAGTGATCCTCCTGTCTTGGCTTCCCAAAGTGCTGGGGATTACAGGCATGAGCCACTGTACCCAGCCCTTATTTTATATCCTATTTTAAATTAATTTTTTTTTTTAGATACAGGGTCTCACTATTGCTCAGGCTGGCCTTGAACTCCTGGGCTCAGGTGATCCTCTTGCCTCTGCCTCCTCGGTAGCTGGGACCACAGGTGCACCGCCACACTTGGCTTTGGCTTGACATTTTGCTACAGAAAACTGAGCCCCAACAAAACTAACACTCTAGGAAGAGAAGATACCCACCTTTTGTGTGTGACGCACCATCCCCTGGGAACACATAGGCATCCTCCAGTTTGGTGATGTCAAACAGACAGATGCAGAGTCCCACGTTGTACACGACCTGTGTGCACAGGTACATACAGAGTGACTCTGAGGCCCACTCCCCAGGCGGTCTCTCCTGAGCCCCTCACAGCCACAAGCAAGCCATGACTATCCCCCTCTTTAGGCGGAAATGAGTCAGGGCTCTGCTGGAAGTAACCATGGCCAGAAACCTCAGGAGGATGCAGAGCTCTGGAAAGAACAGGGCCTCTGGTGACAAGACAGATCAAGGTTCCAAGGCCAGCTCCACCACTCACTGTGTGACCACCAAGGGGGTCACTTCCTCTCTCTGAGTCTCAGTCTTCCCATCTTCAAAAATGAAATACCAGGCTCTAGGGCTGCTGAATAAAGAGAGATAATGGATGTGAAACCCTGTCCTGGTGCTGGGCTCACACGCTAGAGAACGCGATCCCCAGGGATCCTGGTTGTTGCTAGTGAGGATGGAAGGAACCCCTGGTTAAACCTACACTTTCCCAAAGTCCCTGCTGGAGCTCACATCTTAGCATCAGAACCACAGCTCCTCTCCATTATGCTCACATCTCAGACACACAGACATGGCCACAGAGACTGCAGCTGGCAGAGTGACACATGGCCAAGGCCCTGAGATTGGGCAAAAATCCCAAGCCCCAGACCACAGTGTTCCAAACAACTGGCTACTCAGTGTCTGCTTATCTGCCACTAATGTCATCACTACCCAATTGCAAACCTTGCAGGAACTGTCCAATGATCATTGAGAAGCCCGGAGAACTCAGAGCGGGGGCCAGACCTCACCAAGATGAGGCCAGAGTTCCAGGTGGCTTTGGAAACACAAGGAGAACTATGTCCTTCAAGGAACCACAGATTTCTTCCATGTGGCCTCCCCTCAAATGATTCAACTATTCAAATATAGAAAGAGTTACCTTAACAGGACCCATGCCCCAAAGGGACCACACTCCCTTCTTGGACTTTTCAAACCTTCTCTCTCCATTAGGTCGTACCTCATCCCCCATAGTCCCCCTCACCTTCTACTTCACAAAGTAACCAGAGCCATCAACTGAGGACCCCATGAATTCTGTCCACTGCCTAACAACCTCCAAAACTGTACACCTTCCTACTTCAACCCTAGCCTTTTTTTTCTTTTTTTAATACAGAGTCTCGGCCGGGCGCGGTGGCTCACGCCTGTAATTCTAGCACTCTGGGAGGCCGAGGCGGGCAGATAGTTTGAGCTCAGGAGGTCGAGACCAGCCTGAGCAAGAGCGAGACCCATCTCTACAATTAAAAAAAAAAAAAAGAGTCTCACTCTGTCACCATGGATAAAGTACAGTGGTGTCATCATATCTAACTGCAACCTTGAACTCTGGGCTCAAGCGATCCTCCTGCCTCAGCCTCCCAAGTAGCTGGGACTACCGGCATGCTACAACACCCGACTAATTTTTTTTTTCTATTTTTTGTAGAGATGAGGTCTCACTCTCACAAAGGCTGGTCTCGAACTCCTGAGGTCAAGCAATCCTCCCACCTCAGCCTCCCAGAGTGCTAGGATTACAGGCGTGAGCCACTGCACCTGGCCAACCCCAGCCTCTTTTGAAGGAACCTGCCTCATGTCTGAAGCCAACCAATCTTCCTCTTTCTGATTCCTTCTCAGCCCATCACCTCCTGCTGCTGTATAGATGAAGACCAATACCCTGACTACAAAGTCCCAGGGCTGCGGCCTAGCCCCACCCACCCTTCCAGCCCACCCCTCCCCCCACTGCCCAAGGGGGCAGGCCGTTTTCCACAGGGTGGCCTTTGCACATGCTGTTCCCTGCCCGCACAGCTCTTCTCTCCACCCACCCCAACAGCGAATCCACTGGTTGGCTCCTGCTCACCTTCAGATCTCAGCTGGCCATCTCAACAAAGCTGCCTGCCCACTCCTCCCCATGAAGTGCCTTTCTTCCGCAGGTGTGTGAACACCTGTCCTTCACAGGACACTGCAGGGCAGACCTGGTCTGTTTGATTCATTCAATCAACAGACAATTAAGGAACTCTGTCCCAGGCTCTGGCTCAATGTGGGGATACTGCAGGGAAAAAGATACTGTCTACTGCCCTGGTAGACAGGGAAAGACAAAAACAGTAACCAAGTAAACAAACAAGAAAGTAAGAGTGTGGTAAGTGCTAGGGAAAGAGACTGACGTCGCGCAGAATAACTGAGAAAGGAGAGTTACTACAGAAAGGGCAGTGGGAAGGCAGCTGACCAGCTGGTGGTAAGGCTCTCAAGCATGGCAGGAGTAAGTGGATAAACCTGACGGGTAACTCTAAACTACTAGAAAGGTCCATGTTCACAAAAACAATGTATAGTTGGTAGGACTGCAACATTTTATCTGCATCTTACAAATGGAAGCTAAGGCCCAGAGCAGGTAAGTAACTTGCCTAAGGTTGCAAAGTAATTTGGAAGTGTGGAATCTAGCACTTCCCAGTTACAATGCCCTTTTTCAAACCCATCCTCTCTTTTGGTCCCCTCCAACATCCTCTAACCCCTATACCGTTTCACGGTGAGGCAAACGAGGTCCTGAAACATCAAGCTACTTGCCCAGGGCCAAGGCTTGGCATGACCAAAGGCCAAGCCTGCAGCGGCCGGGTGGGCAGTGCTGGGTCCTCCCGTGCCAAGGCCAGCCCGCCAGCCCGTAGACCCAGTACCTTGTTGGCCAACTTCTTGTTCAGCTCCTCAGCAATGGAGTCGTTGAGCTTCCTCTCAAACTGCCACGGGGGGATCCGCACGGTGTCCACCATCTCCAC
>CAUYPO010097737.1:0-41829 GCA_963574435.1 Cheirogaleus major | reverse complement strand
GTCGTGTGAGGGCAACTGAGACTCTGACACCCTCCTGGTTTCCTTGTCCATCCTCACCTCTCCCAGGCCCTGCTTTCTGCTGGGAAGATCTGAGTTAGTCAAGCCATGGTGCTTTGGATGATGTTGGCTCAAGGGGTCCCCCCTTCCCAGGGGTGTCTGAATACAACAGAAGGCCGGAGAGACGGGAAGACAACCGTGCAGGTCACTGAGGTCAAGCCCCTCCCGTCAGACAGACGAGGACAATGACACTCGGAGACTGGACGCTTCATAAACATGCAGAACCCCAACCCAGAAACCCCACCCCTGACCCTTCGAGACAACCGGAGATGCACACGGAAAGCCAATACAGGACGCTGCTTGTAGTAGCTAAAAACTGGAAATAGTCTACACAAATTATCGCAGGAGTTAGCTAAAGTTATTTGTGCTACATCCTTTCAGTGGGAAACTAGGCAACACTGCGCCTTTCGAAATGACCGTGCAAGTGTAACATGGCCCAGGGAGGCTCATATGGCACAGTGCACGTGGACAGGGGTCATAGGGCAGCACGGGCAGTACACTGTCCTTTCTGTGGGAAATGTGCACATGTATGTAAACACATACATGTACATATCCGATGTTTGACCTAAGTTATTTTTGGTAGTGGCATTATGGGTGATTTTTCTCTTTATCTATATGAATTATCTGTAATGAATATGTACAATTTTTATAAGAAGAAAAATATTGTCTCAATGAGGATTACCATTTTGTTGTCCTAGGCCTGGACGCTATCTAGGGACAAGGAAATTCTCACGTGTCATGACTGTAAATCTTACACACTGACAGTGTGTGAAAACATGCTGAGATCACTGGGGTATTCAGGGCTTCTTTGCCTTAGAGATCTTTGAGCATTTGTTTGCTGATTTCAAAATGTTTTAGATTTCATCTATTTTTTTAATTGACACAAATATTTGTACCTATTTATGGGTACATGTAATATTTTGTTACATGCATAGACTGTGTAATGATCATGTCAGGGTATTTTTGGTGTCCATCGCCTCAAGAATTTATCATTTTATGCATTGGGGATATTTCAAATCCTCTTTTAGCTATTTTGAAATATAAAACACATTGTTAATAGTCACCCTACTCTGCTATGGAACGTTAGAACTTATTCCCTCTGTCTAACTGTGGATGTCAGCTCTCTTGTCATTGCAATCCAATGGTACCTTCCTGAAGTAACAAAAGCCTCCTCTTGATGGGTTTGAGTACATGTGAAACATTTCAACCACACTGTATCAGCCAGCTGTTGCTATGTAACAAACAAGCACCAAACTTGAGTGGCGCATGATAATAAGCATGCACTCCCTGTCCCTTTGCAGGTCAGCTGGTCAGTCCTGAGCTGCAGGTTTGGGATGCTGGGCTGCTCCACATGCCAGGGCATCTTCTTCCCATGGCAACAGCAGACATACAAAAGGACACCTGGAAACATGTGAAGCCTTTTAAGACTGAGGCATAGAACTTGCAACTGTCACTTCTTCCCACATCCCATTGGCCACAAGAAGTCACAGGTCAAGCCCAATGTCAAGAGGCTGTGAGGGTCACTCTGCCTTCTGTGGGAGGCACTGCCCAGCCAAGTGCGTGATACAGGGAAGGGAAGGGTGAAAAACTAGAGCCAGTAACTTAATCCACCATCTCCCATCCACAAATGATTGCTGTGGTCAGGTCATGCTGTCTGTGAGAAAACTGAGCATCCTCTGTGCACTTTAAAATTAGTGTTATTCCTCTACTGACTTTAAAGTAACACATGCTTATAGTACAAATGAAGGGAAAATTAAAATGTCCATAAATCCATTATCCACAGATGGCCCGTTAGGATTTTGCTGCATTTCCTTCCAGTATACACATCCACTGAAAAGCTCTAATGAGCATAAGGATGCGTTTACATACTAAAAGTAGGATCATCCTTTATTTGGTTTTGTATCCTACCTTTTCCCCTTAATCTCATTTTGCGTTCTTTTACTTGCATTATTAGATATTCTTTAAAAACAGGCTTTTCATGGATATATAATAATTTATTCTAAAGATGTAGCATAATGTATCCAGACAATCCCTTGTGGGTAGATATTTAAGCTCTTTCAGATTTTACTCCACTATAACCAGCGCCACGACTAGCGTCATGGAACACGGTATTGGTCGACAGCTATTGAGCTGTGTTCCTGTGCCTGGCTCTGTGTGAGCACGTTCGACACATGACCGCACATGAGCCTCAACCCCCCTCTCTGGAAGGTACAATTACTGTCCCCATTTACAGACAAGGAAACCAGGGCTCAGAGACGTTAGAAACATGCTCAGGGTCATGCAGCTATTTAATTGGCAGAGCCAGGACTAAAACCCATATATGATTGAGTCTCATGACTTTTAGCAGGAGGTTAACCTCCACTTTTGTGTGCTTCCCTCATGATTCCTTTGGGATTAATTTTTAGAAGTGGAATTAGTGGGTTTGCACATTTTAAGGCTCTCAAGACATACTGCTAACACACCTTCCAGAAAGGTGTTAATTCAAACTGCAACCAACGGTCTATTCGCCCGCAGTGCTAACTGTGTGCTGGGCACTGTTGCAGGTGCTAAAGACACAGTGATGGGCAACATCAGCGTGTCCCCACCTCTGCTTCCCAGGTGGGGGAGGGGACAGGCACCGACAGGGAACATGGCACTTTCAGATACAGGAACAAAGCCGAGGTGTGCTTCAGTGGCTGGGGAGGGTGTGGGGTGTGGTGGGAAGGGGTCTCCGCTTTAGGTAGGATTATCCTGGAGATCTTCTCAGAGGAGGTGGCCTGGAGCTCAGTCCGAAATGACCAGAAGGGAACATTTGCAGGAGAGGTTCCAGGCAGGAGATATAGCAAATGCAGTCACCAGAGTAGGGCTGTGCTCTATAGTCAGAGGACTAGGGAAAAGACTGGGGACCCTGCAGCATAGTGAGTGAGGGGCTGGTTCTGGGGGTGGGATCAGAGGGGACAGGGAGGGACCAGGGAACCTTGCACACCATAGGGGAGAAATTATTCCAAGTGCAGTAGGAAACCATTGTAGGCAGCAGATCCAGGCTTCATGCTTCAGAAAATTATGCCACTTGGGACTATCCTCTTTTAAAAAAAGAACATAGAATTAGGATTCAAAATTAGCTACATAAGTTAACATTTATTTAGAATAGAAGAAAAATCGTAATAAATTACAGATTTCAAAGAGCCCACAATTACCAAAAACAACACAAAATCAAAGCAAATCGCACTAAATTTATTGCTTAGCATCCTGACACATCTTCAGGGCTTCCTCCCCTACGTTGTTTGGGCTGCATCCTCTTTATTTACCTCTTTCTTCGTAAGGCACAGATTCTGCAATACTGTTTTCTGCGGAAAGAACAGAAAGTTAGTTCAAGCTTTCCTCCAACGGAGTCTCAGCAAAACGCCTTTTTACCGTGGACAGTTTCCAGAAGTTTCTTCCACCTTCACAGTTCGTTATGGATTATGTCATGCACATTTTCAGGGTTGTTGTCAAATTTGGGGGAATCCCCTGCCAAGGTTCTTTTATTACATATACGAACTGTAAGATTTCAGGGCGTAGCAAGTGTTCTTTGCAGCTACTAATCCTAGTTAACATGTGAGTTGACAACGTGTATGAACCGCATCGCCTGGGGCCCCACCAGGGCTTTAGAAGGGGCTCTGGAGAGAGAGAGACCCTGAAACAGAAGCTTCCTTAGCCTCAGAGGTGGTAAAGCCACCTCTGCTGGAAGGTTCTTGCAGGGGAGGGAGATGGTCTACCAGGGGCAGCTGAGCAGAGAAGAGCAGACCATGCCATGGGCTGGGAGGACGCTGGGAGCCAGTCAGGGGCTCAGTCCAGGCCCCAGGAAAGCCACAGGGCTGTGAAGACAGGAGAGGAGGCGGCCATGGGATGGTGTGGGCTGTGTGGCCCTGGGGAGGAGAAGAGAGGCCTCAGGACCATCTGGATTTGGCCTATCGCTTGATTTCTCTTTCTTCTTTCTCCCATGTTCTCTTGGGACTGAGCCCTGGATGTGCCCCTCCCCCCGCAGCTCCGCACATAGACCTGGAGCCTCACGGTCCCCACGCAGGAGCCGCGTGCGATACCATGCTGGCGTGAGATGCTTAGCGGGGTGCGGAGCGTGCCCATGCAGCCTGGTCTCCCGAAAGGCTCAGCCTGGGTGCCATGGCCGCGGTGGGGCTGGAGGGGAGACCCTCACTCTGCCCGTGATGGGGGGAGGGCCTGCTGGCACTCACCCGGGGGCCAGGGCAGGGTGACAGCTGGGAGCCAGGAGGGTTTGGAAATGGACTGACAGCAGAGGAGAAGCCCCCCCCCCCATTTCATTCAGCAGTGAAGAAAATACCAGAAAGTAATGGTATTTTCATTAGCCTAAGCCATTGCATTGATTACGGCTGAACAGGTGTGTGCGTGTATAGGGTGTCTCTTCCTTCCTGCTGAGGTGGGGCGTGGGCAGTGCTCCTCGGCAAACGCTGCCTGCTTTGAAGCCACCTCTCTTTCCACCTGGGCCCCTCAGCCACGACCACCTGGTACCTGACCCCCCACCACTGGCAGCGTCCATGCAGGCTGGACTGGACGGGGGTCTGGGGCTGAGGCAGGACCAGGACCTGTGATGTGAGGGGCTTTGGGCCTGGGGAAGTGGCCCTGAGCTACATGGGTGATGTTTGTTTGCATCTGACTCAGGATGGAAATTCACTAAGAACAGCAAACAAGGAATAAAAAGTTGGAGAAATAAACTCCGTCTTCCATAATACAAGTTGAACCTAGGGTTGGATGTTTGGGGACACAGGGGTGGGGGCAGTTCTGTAGTGGTAAATTGGGGGTGAGGCCATCCCTCATGGAGAATGAGACTGGTAAGGGGAAAATTGTGCCCCCAAATCCATATGTTGAAGTCCCAATCCCACCCATACCTCAGGATGTGACCTTTAGTGACAGGTCCTTCCAGAGGCAATCGCGTTGAAATGAGGTCATTAGGACGCGCCTGAATCCATCATGACTGACACCCTCACGACAGAGGGACGTGGAGACAGACGTGCACACAGGGACAGCCAGGTGAGCGTAAGAGCAGAGGTCGGGGTGCTGCACCTACAAGCAAAGAAAGGAACACCAAAGATTGCCGAAACCTCCAGAGAGGAGAGAGAAATGAAATAGATTCTCCCTCAGAGATTCTCCCACAGAAGGCACCAACCCTGCCAATGCCTCGATCTTGGGCATCTGCCCTCTGCCACTATGAAATAATAAATCCCTGTTGTCTGCAACACCCGGTCTGTGGCACCCTCAGCAAGCCAAGCTGGTGGCCGTCTCAGTCCATGCAGGCTGCTATAGCAGAATGCCGCAGACTGAGCGGCTTGCGCACAACAGAAAGTCATTTCTCACGGTTCTGGAGTCTCGGAAGTTCAAGATCAAGATGCCGGCAGGTTCTGTGTCTGGCGAGGGCCCGCTTCCTGACTCACAGCCTTCTTGTGTCCTCACCTGGCAGAAGGGGCGAAGGCTCTCTGGGGTCTCTTTTAAAGGTGCACTGATCATATGAATTTTAGGAGACACAAAACATTCAGCCCATAGCGGAATCCCTGGATGGAAGGCTTGAGGCGGTGCGGGAGCTGGGCAGGCAGGCGCTGGGGAAGAACATTCCAGGCAGAAGGAGCCGTGGGTGTGGACGGGGAGAGAGCGAAGCAGACAGCAGTGAAGAGGGTATCAGGGGACGGGGGTGCGGGCCGTGCGGGGCCTCGTGGAGCACTGCGCAGCTGTGGACCCTGTGCTGCGCGGCGTAGAGAGCAGGGCAGGCCGTGCGCCCCCCGCCTGTGAAGACCACTCTGCCTGCGGGGTGGGCAGAGACAGGGCAGGAGCAAGCAGGGCCAGGTGGGAGGCTTTTGCAGTGGCACAGGTGAGGGTGACCGCGGAGTGGACAGGATGGGGCAGTGCAGCAGAGACAGGGGTCAGACTGTGGGCCTGCGCTGAGAGAGGGGCCGGCAGGGCTTGCTACGGGGTTGGCTGCGGGGTTGGCTGCGGGCGTGAGAGATGGGGGTCAGGGATGCCTGCAAGACTTTTGGTCCAGGGAACTGTCAGGATGGAGCTGTCTTTGACTAGGCTGGAAAGATGGAATCGAAGTTTCGCAGCCTCAAATGACTGGCAGTGCCATTTTGATTGGAGAGAGGAGAGATGAGTTTGGGGCAGGCGACAAGGGACTCAGTTCCCCAATTTAGTGTGGCAGAGGTGGTGAGCAGAGGTGACTCCAGGCTGGTGAGCCATGGACATCTGGCCCCCTGGTTGTGATAGCCCAGTAGGGAGGAGGTTGGAGGGGGCCCATGAGCCACAGCTCACCAAGAGCAACACCAACCTCCTGACCCTGAAAACCGAGGGAGAGAAGCCTCCCAGGGCAAAGGGAAAGATGGATTAGCTCTGAAGGTGTTCGAGATGATGCACCCAAATTAAAGTTAAGGAATACTCAGCCCAGTTCTCCCAGCCCAAAACAAATGGCCACCCCACTTGAGATGTATAACGACCAGCAAGGAGCAATAGAGGACCCCCACACAGGAAGTGCTCCCTGCTAAAAGGAGGACATGAGAACATGAGCAGAAGGAACTCACCCCCTAGAGGAATTACCAAGAAGCAGAGGCAGGATGCCTGAAATGCAAACTCACACACAAGAGTCATGGTTCAAAGAATTATCCATGGAGGTTATAAAATGAGAGAAGAAAAATGAGCTGGTATGTCTTAGGAGAGAAATGAAACAAATGAAAACATTACAGAGATGAATGCCACAGAAAAGCCGACCCCCCCAAAAAATCATAACTAAAAATTCCAGCAGGGAAATAGAGAATCTGCTTCAGGAAGTGACTCAAGTTAAAATGGAAAGTAACGAAGTTGCAATTACGGAAACAGCAAGAATGAGGGAGGTGGAAGAGAGCAAGGGGATTTGGCACACGCACAGTGTTCTGAAAACAGGGTGGCGAGACAGAGATTTCAAAGAACCCCAGTATGTCCTACCACATCGGGCTACGCTAACTGGGACGCGCGGGACTAAGAGTTCAGAGTCTAAGTGACCTTGTGCAGGCTACAGGCAATTAAGCAGGTGATTAGATTAAAATTGGAGAAAAAGGATAAATGTTAAATAAAAAAAAAGGTAAGACGAGGTCCTACGGAGGGTGGGCCATGACTTACCGAAAACCAGTGATGCGTCAGACACTGCATTGCTGTGTGTGTGACCAGAGGTTTGGCAGTGACTTGCCCACGACCAGTATTTGAAGTCAGGTATATCTGCTTTCAAATGCATCCTCTTTCTCCATGAATGTGCTGCCTCCAGTCTTACGCCAGCTTGAAGACATCTATCACCTCTGTAAGTGACAGTACCTGTGACTACAAAGCAGGGGTACTTTCCAGAAGGGTTAGTTACGAGGTGTCATAATTACTTGGGCCAGCACTGAGCACGTGGGGGATGAGCACAGGCTGCGAGCGCTTTGCCTAGGGATGGTTCCTACCCAGCTGAAGGGGCTTTAAGAACAGCAAGCTCATCCATCAAGCAAAGTCACGCTCCAAGGCAAAGGCCATTTGCAAGATGAACAGTGGAGCATCCATCAAGCCATAGGTCAGTGGCCAGGAATTCAGAACCACAGGACAATGGGAGAGGCCAGAAGTGAGGCAGGACAAGAGCCTGAGAAAGGTGGGAAGTAAGTTTACTGAAGGAGGAGCATTTTGAAGGCCATCCTGTGTGGGAGAGAAGAGCAACGCAAACTGCCCGCCTTTGCTTTCAGTTGGCCTGAGGGGTTTGTGTAACATTTTGTGCATTAACAATAACCCTTTGTCTTGTGTGTGGCAAATATATGGTGTCTCAACTTTGTTCATGGTATATTTTTAATGTTTAATAGAAAAGTATACATACAATAAACAGCAACAGGTTAAGAAGCAGAATATTGCCAGAATATTGCCCCAGAATTCCCTCATTCCCTATTTAATCTCTGCATTCTACCAACAGTAGCTCTATCCTGATTGCTACAGAAATCAATTGGTTCCCCCGTTTTTCCCTTTTTACTTTTTTTTTGGGCAGATGGAGAAGGGAGAGCCAGCAGGGCATGGGTGCACAGAGACATTTTCTTACATACAGACCCCAAACAGTGGATTCGGGGTAGATATCGATACACACGTTAGATGACCAATGGAGAACGGCAGGTCCAAACACATGATTTAAAAGTTTAAAAATAAAATTTAAACCAGAGCACCTATCAACCAAACTATAAAAGAAGGGGCAATAAATAAATAAATAAAAACCATAAGATAAATAACAAATGGCGAATGAAGCATCACAAAAGTCTTCCCCAGTCTTCTCCGCTGTCTTCCCCAGCGGAGGAATGGGTGTGGAATTAGGGATGTGGGTTCCAGGCAAGGAACCTGGACACCGCAGGTCAGCCTTCCAGGCACAGGACAGTAAAAGCAAAAGCACGATCTCAATACTGCCCAAAAGTAAACGGTCTTTTGCTGCTGTTTGAGATAACAGAAAGCCTTAGAAGGAGAACTTTGGACAAACACACAGTGTTCTGGGCTCAGAGCACTATTGGGTATTACGTTTGCACAGCCAGGCAGCAGTTCCCGCATAGTCGCTCTCACATTGGATAGTTGGTGTTTATGGCTGCAATAGATGGTCTGAGCAAAATGTTACACACAATGTTGCACACAACGTGAAGACACAAAGAACTCCCTTAAGACAAAATGCATGTGCTAACAACTCCCAGAGGCAATCAGAAAGGAAGATTCCAAACAGCCAATAAACAGATGAAAAGATGTTTAATTTCTCTACTAATCAAAGAAATGCATATGCAAAGAAGGGCTGTTTTCCACTTACTAGATAGATAAAGACTAAGAAAATTGACAAACCCACTTAGTTTATTGGAAAATGGGCACCCTGGTGTACAGAGGATGATAGTGCTAATTGATTCAAACTTTTCAGGAAGGCAGTTTGACAATACGTGTCAAAATGTAAAATGAGCGGGCCTTTTATCCTTGTAATCTCACTCCCGAGGAATGTATTGATGCAGGTAGTCACACAAGCTAACAAAGAGGTGTGCAGTAGTGGTTCATGGGAGAATGATTTACTTTATAAGGTTCAGTAGCCACAAATAGGGAATTGATTTGTTATATTAGTGCAAATCTATAATACGGAATATAATGCAATGATGCAAAATGATGTAATTCTGCAACTATACATATATACATAGTGTCTTTCCACAGTGCCCTGTTTAGGGAAAATAAAAAGTGGGCGGGAACCCAGAAGCCTATTCACTGGCGTGAAGAAATATAAAAAAGAATATTAACCAAGATGTAAACAATGGTTCTATTTGGGTGGTACGATTTGGGGGAAATGTTTATTTCTTTGCACTTTTCTCTATTGTTTGAAGTGTTTATGATAAAGCATGTACTGTTTTAAAAAAGCTTTAAAAAATGCAAAAAGGTTAAACATTTTTTAAGCTTGAAAAAACAAGAAAAACAATTATGGTAGTAAGCCGCACTAAATTTTCAACATAAAAAAAAAAAAAATCTTTACAATTAGTTTTCTTTTTTAGTTGGTATTCTGTTAAGTTAACCAGAATGATTTTAAGATTTAACTTAAGTATCCTTGTTTTGAGATTCAGTAGACGTTTCGGACTATATATATATATATACACACATATATAGTGCTTTATTAAATGCTGTTTACTTTGGAGGATGGACCACGTTGTTTGCCAATTACCTACAGATCAGATCTGGTTGCATTTGCCCTGCTTCTGACTGAGGACCATATCCTAAGCTCACTTACTGATGTACAACCACACACACATTCAGAAACTCAACTCCAAATTTATGCCGACTCCAGGAAGAGCTAACATTTGTTGGATATTTACAATGTTCTAAAGGTGTCACATTCTTTGTTTCATTCTATCCTCACATCTGCTCTATGCTGTAGGCATAATTATTTACGAGGAATCTGAGGATTGAACCATTTAAGAGACTTGACTAGGATCATGCATTTTGTAAGTGGCTGAGCTCCGACATGAGGCGTGCCTCCCTCCAAAGCTCCAATAAACAATGTACAGTACCAAGAAATAAATATAGTAAACTAAGTGCAAGACCTTTAAAGAGAGAATTATGAAACTTTATTGAAGGATATAAAAGGAAACCTGAGTAGAGGGAGAGATATAACATGTTTATGGGTAGGAAGGACCCATATTCGAAAGATGTCAACTATTCCCATGTTAACCTATAAACACGATACAATTACAATTTTAAAAAATCTCAATGGAACTTCAGGTAAGCATGATAGGCTGATTCAAAAGTTTTCGTGGAAAATAATTTTGAAGAACAAGGACAACTTCCCTTCCCTGCCCCAATGCCAAGATTAATGATAAAGTTCTAGTGTTTTATTATTTTTTTATTTGAAAATATTAAGCGGGTACAAATGTTTTTGTTACATGGATACATTGAATAATGCTGAAGTCAGGACTTTTAGTGTGTCCCTCAGCAGAATACTGTTCACTGCACCCAATAGGTACATTTCTATCCCTCATTCCACTCGGTGTCTCCCCCCATCTTGGTTTCCAATGTCCTTTACATCTCTTTGTGCCCATATGTACCCATTGTTTAGCTCCCACTTGGTGAGAACACGTGGTGTTTGGTTTTCCATTCATGAAATACTTCTTTTGAGATAGTGGTCTTCAGTTACATCCAAGTTGCTGCAAAAGACATTATTTCATTCCTTTTTATGGCTGAGTAGTACTCCAAGGCGTGTGTGTATGTGTGTGTGTGTGTGTGTGTACACACACCACATTTTCTTTATCCACTCATGAATTGATGAGCACTTAAGTTGATTCCATACCTTTGCTAAATTGTGCTGCAATAAACATTTGAGTGCAGGTGTCTTTTTGATAAAATGATTTCTCTTCCTTTGTGTATAGATACCTAGTAGTGGAATTGCTGGATCAAATGGTAGGTCTACTTTTATTTCTTTGAGGCATCTCCATATTGTTTTCTATAGAGGTTGTATTAATTTTCAGTCTCACCAACAATGTATAAGCATCTCTTTTTCTCTGCATCCATGCCAGCATCTATTGTTAAATTTTGACTTTTTAATAATGGCCATCCTGACAGGGGTAAGTAACTATGCACTTATTGTGGTTTTAATTTGCATTTCCCTGATGATTAGTGATGTTGATAATTTTTTCATATGTTTGTTGGCCATTCATTTATATTCTTTTGAAAAAATTCTGTTCATGTCTTTTGCACACTTTTCGATGGGGTTGTTTGTTTTTTTCTTGCTGGTTTGTTTAAGTTCTTTGTAGATTCTGGATATTAGTCCTTTGTCAGATGTATAGCTTGTGAATGTTTTCTCCCATTCTGTAGGTTGTCCATTTACTCTGTTGATTATTTCCTTTGCTGTGCAGAAGCTTTTTAATTTAATTAAGTCCCATTTATTTATTTTTGTTGTTGCTGTATTTGCCGTAGGGGTCTTAGTCATAAATTCTTTGCCTAGATCTATGTCTAGAAGAGTTTTACCTATATTTTCTTCTAGAATGTTTATGGTTTCATGCCTTACATTTAAGTCTTTAATTCATCTTGTATTAAGTGGTGTTAGTGTAGGACCAGGTGAATAGGCCAATGGAGAAATCAGAAAGAGACTCAGATATACACAGGAACTTCATATGTGCAAAGGAAACGCTGCAAATAAGAGAGGAAAGATAGATATCACGATAAATAACACCAGGAAATTGGGGAAAATTTACATCTTACATGAAAAATAACTGTACAAAGTAAAACTTTACTGTGAAAACTATAAAAAATAAAATTTTAAAATAATTATAAAATTAAGAAACTATTTTTATGACCATGAGGTGGAAAAGAATTTCTTATATAAAATACACAAAAGCACAAACCATAAAGAACGAGATTGATAGAACTGACTACAATAAAAGAACTTCTCTATGATAAAAGATACTCTAAACAACCAAATTTGTTTTTAAAAAAGAATGCAAGACACAGACTGGAAGAAGATGTTCGCCCTGCATATTGTTAATAAAAATTATTATACATTATATGTAAAGAATTCCTAAAAATTATAAGGAAATGACAAACTACCTGATTTAAAAATCTGCACAAAGAAAGCACGCATGCCCAATAGTCAAAAGTGACCTGCTCAACCTCACCAGAAATCAGAGAAATGCAAACTGAAATAATGATATATCATCTCATATTCTCACACCCAGCAGGTGGAAGTGTAAATTGTTGCAAACACTTATAGACCTGGCAACATCCTCTGAAGCTGTAGACACATCGACTCAATGATTCTGCAATTCCACCTGTGGGAATCAATCACGGAGACATTTAGACATATGTGCACAGGGGACACTGGCGAGCAGGTGCCTCCACCATGTGTGCAGTAGAGAAAATTTAACATCCTAAATAACCATCACTAGGAACATGGTTATATACATGGTATAATCACAGAAGGGAAAACTACAGAGCGGTTAACATTAATTGATTACATCTGCAGGTATCAACATGGGTGAATCTCTTAGAGAGAACGTGAGAGAAAAAAGGTGGTGGCAGGAAGACAGGTATATGTCAGGACAGAATAGTGACAGCAGACACAGGTTCAAAGCCCAGCACCGCTGCTTTCCAGCTGCGTCACCTTTTGTGAGTTGTCTTGACCTCTTTGTCCCTCAGATTTTTGATCTGAAAACTTGAGCTAGTAACACCTGGATTGTGGTAAGGAGTAAGCATATTAGAACCACTCAGACATGGTGCTGGGGCACAGAAAGCACTTGGTGAGTATTCACTATTTGGAAGACATACACATGTTACCTGTGTTAGAAATAGGTGTAACGGCTGCAGATGCAGGATAAGCGATGGGCTTGGGCACAAGTTTCAACTGCACTTGAAACATTTTATTTCTTTAAAAAGTAAGGATAAATGAGCAGCGAGAGAGAGTTCCTTTATGGTGATGGGCGTTTTGCATCTTGATTTGGTGGTAAGTGTATGAATTTATGCAAGTGGTAAAACTGTAGAGAACTTGACATACAACACACACACACACACATACACACGAGTGCATATAGAAACCAGTGCGATCTGAATAATTCTGTAGCCCAGTTAATAGCATCATGCCGATGTGGGCCAGATTCCTGGTTTTGATATTATTTCATAGTTATGTGAAATGTCATCTTGGAGGGAAGCCAGGTAAAGGTCACATGGACCTCTCTGTGCTATTTTTGCGACTTCCTGTGAGTCTATAGTTATTTCAAACTTAAAAGTTATTTCAAAATAAGGGAAAAGAAGTTACAAATCTGAAGTAAATAAGCAAGCTTTCAAATCTCCTTGGTGGGTATGTGAGTATTTGTGGTGGTAATTATAATAAAAGCAATTACTCATACATTCTCATAGGCCGGGGATTTATATGTATTAACAACTTTATGAGGCAGGTGCTATTATTATTCCCTTGTTACAGATGATGAAGCTAGTGCACAGAGAGGTGAAGTAACTTACCTAAGATGACACAGCTTCTACATTAAGGTGCTAGATTCCAACCCAGGCCTCCTAGCCCCTGAGTCAAGGCTCTTAACTGCTCGCTACACTGTAGCACCTCTCTATTTTATTCTATATCATTTTCTATAATTTACCATATGTTTAAAATATGTCAATTTGTAAAAAATAAAATAAATATTAGAAAATATTTTTTAAAGACAGGGATACTATAACTTGCCTCGTGGAGTATTTGTAAGAATTCAGGGACATATTCATAGAGGGTAGTTAGGTCTGAGGGTGCCGGGTCCCACTTCTGACTGGCTCGCCCCATGGCTGACCACATGCTTCGCCATGTAAAGGCACACGTGCACAGCACTCTACAGTCTACAGTGTACAAAGCCTTCTAAAATCCGTGTCATCCTAGCTGTAACTGAGAGAGTCCTGCATTAGGCCCACGTTATGGATAAAGGACTGAGGCCCGGAGTAGTCACATGGAACAGCGGTTCAAACCAGGTCTGAGTGAGGGAAGAGCCCTTGGTCTTAGCCACTGGCTGCAGTGTCCCTCAGGGACACTGTGAGGCACCTCCTGGACCTGGCCCAAGAAAGAATCCTAGCAGCTGGGATTTCTGTCACCACACAGCCTCCAGGGCTTCCTGAGCAGCCATGAGTGTCTCCACCACAGCCACACCCGCCCAGGCTGCGTCCTAAGACTGATGAGGGTGGGACGTGAGTGCCCAGCAGTCAGGGCCCAGGTGGACTCTAGGAGCCACTCTGCTCTGCAGCTCTCTGGGGTCGGCTCCGGCCCCACCTGCACTGCCTGGGCCTGCTTCCTTCCTTCCCTCCCGCAGGTGCGGGTCAGGAGCGCGACCCAACACATGTATTCCGCTGCACTGCCTCCCACAGTCGGCTCCCCGGGGACCCGCAGGAAGAGTGGTCCCGGGATGGGGGTTTTCCTGGAGAGATGCGATGAGGCCGGGGGAGGCACGGAGGGCCCCCCAGGCTCGCTCTCGAGCAGGAGTAGAGCGGCATGGATTGAGAGGTGGTGGTTAGGACACCAGGAAGCCAGCCACGGAGGGCCGGACAGGCCCCTGCAGCAGAGCAGACAGCAGCCCGTGGGCGGCCTCGTTCCACGGCTCCAGCAGGGCTGCGGCCCGTGGGTGGGCCGAGGCAGCGCTTCCCATTTGTCTCTTATTTTTAGCCCAGTTGCCTCTGCTACAAAATCAATTATTTGAAGCACTTTCACTGCCTTACCCCCTCTGGATCTGCACTGCGGAATTTTGTAAACAGGGTTTATTCCGGATTCCTCCCTGTCCGTGTTTGTGACTCCTTTCTCCAACAGCGAGAACACCGACTCTCATTATCCCCCTGTTTGAAACCTGTCTGTCGCAGCCCTCGCTGTCTCCGAAACCCCAGCCATGTCCCCACGATGTGCATGTCCCCTACCTCTCTGGGGCAATCCATGCCTGTGTGTGGTGGGCACTTACTAGCTGCTGTCAGAGGGATGAATGAATGAGTGAATGTTGGTTCATGAATGAATGTTGGTGGCACAGTGCCCATGGTGGTTTATAGTAATTATATTATTATTAAATGAACAAACACATGTGTGAGGAACAACAGAACCCAGTAACTCATCATTCACCAAGGGAATCAGGCCTGAAGTCTATCTTTCACGCACCTGTGAACAATGTGTTACTGAACCATTTGGAAGTGTCAGCAAGATTGCGAGGGATGTCTGTCCTATTTATATTCATACATTCATAAGGCCCAGAGTAGAGTTCAGTGACCATATAAACCAGGGGGGAAGGGACTCCAGTGAGGTCCCGGGTCCTATGTGGTATGAGAGGAAGGTCAAGGTCAGGGAGCAGTGCCTCAGGCCCCCCCACTGGTGCCTCCCCACTGCAGGTGGGCGTGAAAACCAATCAGCACAGCTTTTATGGAGGGACATCCAAAAGCAATACTACTAATAAAGTGCTAATAAATGATTGGGTTGCTTTTCTGTGTCAACATGACCCTGGGAGGTGCATACCATTACCACCTCCATTTTCCAGAGGAGGAAACTGAGCTCTGTAATCGGGACCAATTCTAGTTTTCTCCCTTTTTCGTATTTGTCGCTCCTTTCTCTAACAGTGAGAGGCATGGCTCTTGTTATCCTTAATCTACTTACTCGTGTGATCAGAGAGATGAAGTCTTTCACCCACAGTCAAGCAAGTGCTTGGTGGAGCCGCTGGCCCGTGCGTCTGGAGTGTGTGGTTTGACAAGATCACTTCCATGTCTGAGTGACACTGCTTGTTTTGGCGGAACATCACATGTTCCACGAGCTGTCCTTCTGATGATTAATATTATGTGTCAACTTGACTGGGCTAAGGGATGCCCAGATAGCTGGTAAAACATTATTTCTGAGTCAGTCTGCAGGGTGTTTCTGGACGAGATTAGCATTATCAGTAGACTACATAAAGCGGATCTGCCTCCATCAATTTGAGCAAGGCATCATCCAATCCATCCTGGCCCAAATAGCACAAAATGTCAGAGGAAGGGCAAATTCATTCTTTCTGTTGGAGCTGGGAAGTCCATCTTCTCCTGCCCTCAGATGCTGGCATTCCTGGTTCTCGGACCTTCCGACTTCTGGATTCGCACCATCACGCCCCAGTTCTAAGGCCTTTGCACTCAGACCGAATTACACTACCAGCTTTCCTAACTGCAGGTGGTAGATGGTGGGACTTCTCTGCCACCATAACATGTGAGCCATTCCATAAATACATGAATAAATAATAAAATGCTTCCTACTAAGTCAGAGGGTCTCAAGCCCTCCAGCATCTCATCTCTCTCTGGGTCAGGCCAAAGCCACTTCTGCATCTGGGTCCACAGCCCGGGCTTCACGGTGATGTGGGTCCTCACCAGACAGGAAGCTGCTCAGGCCAGTGTCTGCCTGACCTGGCCAAGCAGCCCTGCGTACAGGTGAGCAGCACCTTGCTTGACTCCAGAGGCCCTGGCTCCGCACCACCCGTCCAGAACTCACCCTCGTGCTTGATGCAGATTGAAACACCACAGAGAAAGAGGAAAGGGAGGAGGCGCATTTGTTCAGGCTGAGGGACCTGCTCTATAGGTAGCCCGAGAATGACCAGGGGATGGAAAGGCCACATAGGGGCTGAGAAGGCAAAGCAGTCAAGGCACTGCCCACAGGGGGAGGGGAGGTGTGAGCCTCCCTGCCATCTGGGGGACATGTGTGCGGAGGACATGAGGGCCCAGCCCCCATGAGGGGGACTCTGGGCACCTCCTACAGGAGGGCCGGTGTCAGACCTGCCCGGTTTTATTTTCGATGTCTCAGAGAGGCGTAGAACGTAAGGCCACCGAGATTTCTCCATCCTACAGTTACTGCTGATTACCATGAACCTTTCACTTCTACAGTTTTTTCTCCTAAAATGTCAAGTAACTCTTTCCCACAAGCACTGAATGGAGATAGGGGAGATTGGAGACTAACGTTGCCCCATGTAAGAGTACCCAGGACTGAATGGGAGTAAACGGGCCCGCGTGGGTGTCGACCTCCGGAACCCACACATGGTGGCGGGGTGCGCAGGGCACAGAGTCTTCGGAAACCAGCCTGGCTTCTCATACCATGTGACCTGCCCCCTCCTACCCGCTGCTGGGTATTTTCCAAGAGAAAAGAACACACGTCCACACAAAGGCGTATATGAGATGTGTAGCTCCTCTACTCATGGTAGCTAAAAACTGGAAAAAATCACCATGGACTGGTGAACAAACGAACTAAATATGGTATGTCCATGCAAGGAAATACTACTCAGCCATAAAAAGATATAAACACTGACACATACAACAGCACAGATGATTCTTAAAGGCATTGTACTGAGTTTTTAAAAAAATAGACACAAAAGACTGAATGTGATTTCACTTATATGAAATTTTAGACAAGGCAAAACAGTAGCGACAGGAGCAGATCAGGTGACAAAGGCTGTGACTTGTGGGAGGGGACTGACTACAGAGAGACATGAGGGACTATTTTGGGGTTAATGGAAAGTTTCAAATGGTGATCGTGGAAGTGGTTAAAAACCGACTAATATATACATATGTCAAAACTCATCAAATTGTATATTTAAAATTGCTAGATTTTATTAGTCCACATTATATCAATAAAGCTGATTTTTAAAACGTACACCTAAAGTGCCTTTCAAAGCAAGTCCAGACTTCTGGGTGTATAAAATGTAGTCTGGGAGAAACCCACTTCATTTCTGCAGTATTTTATGCCAAGAGAAACATCTCCCGTTAAGAACCTGACCAGAGGGAGCATCAACTTCTCTCTCTCTCCCTCTCTTTTTTTTTTTTTTTACTGTCAACTAGCTGGGTGACATTGAAGTCAGTTTTTTTTCCCTGTGTCAAAGGCCCCACTTGAAGGATGAGGTGGGGGGACCCTCCGAGGCTGCCCCCATTCAGACTCACACCCCCACCGTGCCTGGAAAACACATGCCGCCCCTCCCCCTCCAAGCTCTCCTCTCCCTCTTTCCTGGCTGTCCCCTCGCCTGTGCTGTGGGCTTTCCCGTCCTGGCCACTCCACCCAGGACAAGTTTGATGCTGTGTAAGGCTGGTGCCTCCATTTCCGAGGACCCCAGCCCTGTTGGCACCTCCACCTGCGCTGCCCCCTAGCGAGTTAAGTAAGCAGACGGGAGTTCTGAGTCACTCGCCTGCTCACCGCCCCCCAGCACTAGGTGTTAACTCACTGAGAGAAGCCAAGAGTCCTTGTGGCAGGGAACTTGCACGTAATTGGAAATATCTTTAACACCCTATTGATGGCTTTTCCTCCTATTGCTCTGTGACAAAATGAAACAGTAAAAGATATCGATTTTGCTCTGGCAGGGGAGGAGGAGGAAGGCTGGGTCTTAAAATGAAATTATGGTTATTGTTCTCCTGGTAGCATTTCTTCTGTGCCTCTGTGACAGATGGCTCTTTAAGTGATAACAGATTTGTATTTCATTAGGACACTTTAGTCAAAAGATCAATGATGCCTCCCAGAACCTCGCTGCCCACCCATGGGGGCAGATGGACGGGCCTTGAGAAGGCTGAAAAGATCCGGCTAGGATCAGGCAGCTGCCAACACACGCCGGACTCGCAGTCATAGCGCATTGATTTCCAAAGTGATGCCAAAACCCGGCGAGTCGTATCGGCCTGCTTGCTCTGTCTGTGTGGAGAAGGCCTTCTCTAACAAAGAGGTTCTTCCTCTGGGGAAATGGAGCTCTTTGCAGGCGGGATGGATTTTTGGCAGAGCGGGGGAAGAGATGAGGAGTCAGGGACATCCCGGGCTGTGCGTCCATCCTCATCTCGTAGCTTCGTTGCCAGCCCACGTCCTTATTGTTATTCTTGGCTGCTCTTTGTGAAGCATCCACTACACACCAGCCATGGGGACGGCTTCCAACTCTGGCTCCTGCGAGGCCATGCTGGCGCCAGACAAAGGCAGGTTCGCCACGTGGGCTAACGGGCAGAGCAGGGACTTGCGGCCAGTGGAAGCCTAGAAGCTTCCAGCAGGGCTCAGGAACCCGATGGCCTGAGTTTGAGTGCTAGTGAGTCCGTTACCAGCCAGGTAACGGGGGTGAGTTATTCTACCTCTCCGTGCCTCCCTGGCGTCATCTGTAGAATGAGGATGACCATGCACCGCTAGTGAACACGGCATCGACATCAGTAAAAGGTTGAGGCGGTTAGTTCTGGGCTCAGGTTGAGGCTCTGCCACGTCCCGCCCGTCCTGCCCGTCCTGCCATGCACTCTTGGGTCAGTGACTGAACCCCCGACACCCACCCCCCATCTCACAGGCGTGATGTCAAGTGAAGAGCCCCACCTGGGGCTCAGTCCAGGTGTGGGGCCGGCAATGGGACACGGAGCGCCGCCCTGAGAGCAGAGTCTACCAGCCTTCCAGGGCCTGGGGAGAGGCACGGGCAGACATTTGTTTGCAAGAAGGATGGTTGGTTATCCCAGAAAGGACATGGGGGAAATGAAAATAAATCACAGCCTTCCCACCCAACTTTGTAAACATCATTGATTCGAGACAGGAGTCACTTCGGGGCTACAGACATATTGATTGATTGGGCCTTTTAATGTGATCTGTGCTGCATGCTCGATCGGTTCTGTTTCCCGCCCCCGCAAATGTGGATACATCAAAGCACGATCGGTTCTGAGCCTGCTCTCCTGGCAGGTCTGAGATCAGACTTGTAGTTGGTAAAAGAATTGAAGCTGCAGCCTGAAAACTTCAGGCTAGACACCAGGAAGGACTTCCTTTCTGCTGTAATTTACCCATTGCTAAAGTAGTTAAGGAATCCAGAAATCTAGAACCAGTTCTTGTCCTAATAATAACTAGCAATTTCCAACTACATGTGATAGGCCAGGCTGGTTCTAAGCACTTCCATGCACGGGCCCCTGTAATTCTCATAACAGCCCTATGAGAAAAATGCTATTATTGTTATTCCCATTTTATAGTCAGAAAATTGAGATTCAGAGGAGACTAGGTAACTGCCTCAAAGTCATAACTAATAGCCAGCAGAATCAAGATTCAAACCCTGACCTGGTTCTAGAACCTGTTCTCCAAACCACAGTGGTGCTCTCCCTCTCTTGCTCATTCATCCATTCATTCTTTGGCAATTATTAATGTAAAGCCCTGCCTGGTGCCGGGCCTGTGCCAGACTCTGGGTGCACAGGCAGGAAGGAGGCCCAGGCCCTGCCATGGGCTGCTGGGTAGGGATGTCTGTGGCACCAGACTGGTGAGCAGCACTCACCATGTGACACCTTCCTGGTGTTTCTTCTCCTCCTTTCTCTCCCTCTGGTCTGTGCTCCTGAGCTTGCTTGGAGAGGTCCCCCCAAAGCCTCTGCCCTACCCCCTTCCAAAGTTACAAAATAAGCCCGGCCGCATACATCAGAGGCTCCAACCAACCCTGCAGAGGCTGGGGACAGTGCACATCTCTGCTACAGCCACATCTTCAAGCGGGGAGCAGCAGCCCCACCTCACCTCCTTCCCAGGGAGGTCCCCAGGGGTGTGTGCACGTGAGCACGTGCTAAACTGTTCCCTGCAGCGTGTGCACCCACTGCTCTGGCTCCTGCCTGGTGAAGTCTTAGAATCCTTTTCCTTCCCTGCTCTTAAGGCCACTCACAATGGAGGCCAGATCCATGGAGGATCACTTTGGTGCTTCTGCTGTCTGGGAAGTATCTGCTGGCACAGTAGGGTGGCCCCTCTCCCACCTGTCACACAGGGGGAGGGCCCTCATCAGCCGGTTCTCAGAGTCAGGAACCACCCAGCTTAGCAAGATCATTTGCTTCAAATACACCAGCTGTGGCAACATTTGTCAGCCCTGCCCCACTGGCGAGGTGCCCTGGGAGACCCCCAACCCTCAGGTCTGCCCTCTGAGTCTGAAATGAGGCTGTGGTTCAACAGGAAGTTCAGATTTCCCTGTAGACAAGGAAGGAAGCAGTGCGGGTCAGTGGTTTGGACCGAGCGTTCTGTGTTATAGGTTCAAATCTTGGAACACACATCTCGACCGTCTCTGAGCCTCACGTGGTAGACTCAATAATGTGCCCCCCAAGATGTCCACCTCCCAATCCTCAGCACCTGTGAATATGCTAACTTACAAGGCAAAAGGAACTTTGAAGATGTGACTAAATTAAGGCTCTTGAGATGGGGAGATTATCCTGGATCATCTTGGGTGGGCCCGATGCACTCACGAGGCGCTGTATCAGAGGGACTGGGAGGGTAAGAGAAGACAGTGGAAGTAGAAGTAGAAAGTGTCAACCTCAACAAGCAAAGAGAGTCTCTAAAAGAAAATAATATTTATTCAGGAACAGGGCATTGCCGTGGAATATGAAGGTCATAGTAAACCATGTGCATACTCAGGGAGGTAAAGGGAGACAAAGGTTTTCAAAGGGAAAGTGAGGAGGATTACATAATTGTTTTGAGTTAGTTATCCTTGGCTACAAGGAGCAGTAACAAGAGCCTTTTGTAATAGTTTTTAGGTGTTTATGCATCAGTACTCTTTCCTCATAGCTCCCCCAGCTCCATTCGTCGGGGTTTTTCATTTAACACAAGTGACTTCATTTTGAATCTGACAACTTTCACAATTCCCCTTTTTGATCAAGATCTTTCTTCAACAGCATCACTGATTGATCATCCTGTAGTTAGGTTTCGATGTCCCTCGCCCTGGCACAGACCTGGCCTGGGTGGCTGATCTGGTCCCACGTTGGAGGGAGTGAATGGTGGCTAAGAATCAGTGTCAAAACCCCTTTAGCCACATTGGAGCAACAAGGAAGGTTTGGAAGGAGGGGCTCTCAGGCCAAATCCACCTGGAGTCCATTATTAAGTTCAATGTTGTCTGTTTTGCAGACATTGCTACCATCTCAAAGTGCCGGGGCAGCATTACTCTGTTAGCAGTTGTACTTCTGCGAAAATTTAACAAGTAACAGATACTAAGTTCAAAAAGGGAAAATACAAAGTAAAATTAATGGTGATATGACAATCCAAGTTTGCATAATGGTTTTGAGCCATGAACCTAGGCTTAAAGGCAACCAACCAATTAAATAAATCAAATAACTATTCTCCCGTCAAGGGAAAAAGGTAGACATTAAAAGGGGTAACAGTCCTTATGGCAGGAGTCTTGTTTTGACATCTTGGTAAAAGCTGTCTACAGCATGCAAATGTCTACTTCTCATTTTGGTTTGCAGTTTGGATGTGTCTGGTTATAGCATCAAGCAGTTTGGTGAACTTTTTGTTTGGCTCATACATCAGGCATCAGACTTGGTCCTTAAAATTTATCCAGTTTCAGCTTATAGGGCTTCAGGAATCGAGAAGTTCCCATTTTTAGTAATTCCATGGAAGAAAGTTGGATTGGAGGAACCTAGAAGAATTCAGGGTCAAGTCTATTCTATAGGCAGATGACAAGAACTTGGAAACAATGCATAGAGCTATAATCTAATAATAGGTATATTGTAGCATTTTGGGGGGGGCATAGCTTTTTCTCTCTATATTGATTACATAGAAATCTCAGATTTAAAAACCTCTTGAGTGTAGGAAGCCAAATCAAGACAGGCTTTAGATTTTACCTACAATCTTAAGGTTCCAGAGCCTGATAAGAAGTGACAATTTTTGTTTACTCACTATAAAGATGGGAACTCTTAAAGTCAGGCATTCTATGAACATTTTTGAATATGATATTCCAGTCAAAGCCTTGGTTATAAAACCAATGTTTCCAATTGTCTCCTGCTATAAAGAGAAAGCAGATTTTTTTTACTGGACTTATGCAAATAACCATATTGCAATAAGAATATACTCACAAATATTTTCCAAACTTTGAAAAAATCAAGTAGGGAGAAAAAGAAAATATTTCCATCTTTGTCCACAAAAGTCTATTTTACCAAATTGCTGTAAACTATAGATAGCTTAAGAAAGAACTTTTCCTTAAAATTAGAAGACAGAACATTTAAGTAGAGAACCAACAATGTTTTGAATAAAAGTCATAAATACATTATCTTTATCAGTTACTTAATCTCATGTAATTAATTTTTGTTCTGCTTGGTCTTTTATGAACCTATCAGTTTATTAGAGTTTTGAAAAAAATTGTGTTTATTCCATTAATCTTAAAGTTATTAGAAACCTGTATTTAAGAGTACTTGTTAGAGTCTTTTTTGTGTAAAGCAATTTTAGACTAAAGCTGCTTGCAAATGCTTTTAGAGAAAAAGTAAAATAATAATTGTGAATGACAAAGATTTAGGATGGCCATGATTATGATCTGATGAATGTTCATTATAATCAATTATAATGAAAATTTAGTTATTTCTATGGCATACAACATAATATCCAGAATTATGGCTGATGACATATTAGATTTCTAAGAGTTTTATACAATTTTGGAATATTCATGTTAATAACACACCCATAAATGTAACTGAAAGAAGATCTAGCATCACTTGTCATCTGATAATGTTTCCCATACAATTGACCAAATAAGTTTAACCAGTTAACATCTCTACAAGATGAGAGATACATTCTTTGATGCTCTCTGGGGCCCAGCTGGAAAACTTCAAAGTTAATTCTAGGTCAGAAAGACTTAATTTAGAATTGTGATCCTGGTGAAGCCTGCCAAAGGTGTCAAAAGGTTCAAAACACTTGGTCCAATAGGATCACAGGTCACTGTGAAGATAATAATCATTAATTTAACCAGAGTGATAATCAAATGACATCAAAAGTTATACAGAAATTTGTATGAATTTAGGCTGGGCGCGGTGGTTCAAGCTGTAATCCTAGCCCTCTGGGAGGCTGAGGCGGAAAGATTGCTTGAGCTCAGGAGTTCGAGACCAGCCTGAGCAAGAGTGATATCCCATCTTTACTAAAAGAAAAATTAGCTGGGCGTCGTGGCGCGTGCCTGTAGTCCCAGCTACTTGAGAGGCAGAGGCAGGAGGATCACTTGAGCCCAGGAGTTTGAGGTTGCAGTGAGCTACAGTGATGCCACGGCACTCTAGCCTGGGCGACAGAGCAAGACTCTGTCTCAAAAAAAGGAAATGTCCATGGATTAAAACAGCCTTAACATGTTCAAAGCTCAGTTTTCCTAGGTAATCAAAAATCTAATAAAGATAACACAGAAAATTATGTTGATAAAACATAAATTCTTTGGTATTTTAGTCAACTCACAAAAAGAGGTAAAGAAAATGCCCCTGTAATGTGATGGCTTTTCCTTATGGGAAGCCCAGTGTAGATATCTGGAAGTTGAATCTTATAAAAACGTCTTGAATTTAATCAGACACATGAAGAATGTGTGTTCAAGGTTGTGAGTGTACATCCTATTACAGAGGAATGTAAACAAGAAAACTAGTGTTTTGAGCAGGGGAACTAGTAAATTAAGCTCTTAGTAAAAGTAAAAGCAAGTGAAATTTCCTGGTTATGCAGAGTAATTCAGACTTAACAAGAGAAGCCAAGAGTACAGAATTATGTTACAATGGAGGAAAACATTGCTTTCTATGCCTTTAAGACAAACCATTTCAGTGCCAAGTCATCAGTGGAGTCAGAACCAGAGAAAAAAGCTTCAGGTGTGATGAAAAAGTTGAAGGAGAAAGTTATCATCCCAAACCTTCTCAAGGGGAGAAAAGGCCAAAAGCAAACACTCATGACCTGAAAGTTGTGGGCTGCAGCATACAGCAAAAGTTCAACTTCTGAGATGTGAATCTCAGTAGCCTTTAAAGGAAAACTCTATCTTGAGAAATGAAATTACTATTTTGAAAAAAAAAAACCCAGCATTTCTAACCTGAAACTAGGGAAAAATAAATGAAAACTATAAAACAAAAATCCCAGCTGCAGCTTAGAGAAGTTTACTGTTAAAAAAACAGATTTCAGAATTAAAAATTAAAACCTCTTGTAATTTTTATCAAGAGCAAATCAATACTTCAAGAAAACCTTATTGTTCTAACAGAGGGGACTAAATTTTGGGTTTTGTATTAGTATATTTTTAATATCAGAACTCAGTCTTTAGAGAGACTTATAAATAATTCCCTTCTGATTATAGCTGACTTGATCACACACACAATTCCTTTTATATATTCATCCTTCACAAACCTTAACATTACTCAGACTTTTCAGAAGATGCTCAGAATTTCTGCTTTGTACTATAATTCCTCTTTCTTAAATAACTAGCTATTTTACTTTAGGATAAAAATTTACAAAATGCACAAGATTCTTTGTTATACAAATTACTTTTTTCTTTTTAACCTTCCTTAACAAAAAATACATCTTCATATTTATAACTTTATTCATATATCTTCCTACTTACCAGTTCCTTTCTATCTTGTGTCTATTTCCTTCCTAAATTCATATTCTGAAACAATTTTTAAATAACCTTGCCTTTGAATTAGACAAAATTACTTTCTTAAAATAAAGAAAACATTTTTATGCTTTTAAATAATTTTTTCATTAAAACACATCGTATTTGTTGGTACATTTTGTATGCAGAATTATATGCATGCGTTAGAATTTTAACTCTTAGTAACCTTAATTTTTAGTGAAAATCTAGAAAACAAGAAATTTTGAACTGCCTATCACATATAATTATTTTATATATAAAAGCATTTTATAATTTTAAAAACATGTTTGCCTATAACATAATTTTAATGTATATTAATAGGCCCAGATATATTTAGTCTTTCTGTAAAATTTAGGAAGCCAAGAACAAACTTGTATTTATGCTTGGCAATTTGTTTCAGTTCTTTATTTGGAAATGACCCAGACGTTTAATGAGTATCCATTATTCAATTTAACACAACGCAACTTTAAGATTTTAAATCATATAAGAAGTTCATTTATGTTTATCCCATTTGCACTTATTTAGTTTATTTATTTTAAACACTTATACCTAGATTACTTATGAAAACTGAGATATTTGACAAAGCTAGTCATCATTTCAAGTTATTTTCCTGTTAATCATTTTTATATCCTGTGAATATCAGGTGTTTACCTAAGTAAGAACCTTACACTTAAATATATAGGTATCTTGCTGATAAATTTGAAGATACAGCCATCTTTATGAAACCAACAATATTATATTAGTCTTACTTATCAAAGAATTGCACAAAGAAAGATCTTTCTGTTTTAGGCTGGGTTTATAGTTTTATAACCTTTATGCCAAACCCTGCCACCTCAAAACATCTAACAGAGACAAATAAAAAACTGTCTGACATGTAAACACAGGCAAAAATATATTCTGATAATTCTTAAGACATTTCTACTTTTATTTTTACCCACAATTTTAAAACCAGCTTATTTATTAAAGGTTTACTTAAGTGAACTAAAAAGCATTTGGGTTAATTAGTATACATTTTACAGGAGTGCTTATTTATCTAAGCCAAGCTGAATAGAAATTCCTAAGGGGTTGCTGGCCAGCTACACCAGATTATACCATGTAGATACAACATATACCATAATATGTGGACATACATGTGAATACACCTAAACACACACACACACACAAAGGTCTTATGGCTTTTCATTTCAGAGTTTTAGTCATGAGACAATATAAAACATACAGACTAACTGGTATACAAAAGACAGTTGGATTCAAATTATGTTTATGACCTAATTCGACTTGTTCACATGGCTAAACTTTATTTGCTCTGATAGGTAATGTAATGAAGGCTGTGCACTAAAGTTTGGGATAAAGAAGTTTCCATTGTAGTTTGGTTTTGAAAGGCCGTTTTTCTAGTTTCAAGTGAGTTTAGGGTTAAATTTTCAATGTTTGCATTTTAGCTAAGACTGGCTGAATTGTATAACTAAAACAAAGTCTCCACGTGGCCTTGAATTTTTAGTAACAATCTACCTTTTGTTTGCCAGTCTGGTTAGCTTGCTTGGTCAATGGAGGCAAAGATGCATTTTAGCAGGTTTTTTTAAGCTTTTTCTTTTTGACCCCTGTGTGGCAGATGAAGCAATTTTTATGCCAGAGATATCTTATATTGTCACTCTAATCTCAAGATTTTCACCTGTTTGATCTGCGACCCTAACTTTTATAAGCAGGTATCCCGTTCTTCCCTCGTGGACTATCAATTCTTCAATTTATTGATCCATCACCATATGTGATCATTAGTCAAGCAAACCTAAATTTACATTTCCAAAAAGTGTCTAGGTTGTTGGTTCCCATAGGGCTGTTGTAATTTGTAAAACCATTAATTTGAAAGCTCTTTAAGACTTCTTAAAAATCTATTTATCTTGGCTGGAATGCCATAAACATTGAGTTTTTAATTTCAATATCGATAGAAAACTCCATAGATTCAAAGTAGCCAGAAAAGACAGAGCGAGATAGAGAATTTAGAAGGCTCTACATGTTAACTCTATAGTCGCAGGAGTTTTCAAATAATGACATTTGAGCTCTCATTTTTTTGGATGTAATTTGCCCATCATTTTTAAAACGTGCATGAGAATGGTCCATAAACTGGCTGGAGTCCCAGGAAGCTTGTTATGCCTCGATATTTGAAAATCCCATTCCATTTCTTATTAATTTTTTGAGAGCAGAGAAAATCCTATACATCTTGTCAAAAAATGTCAGGAGTTTGGACAGATGTTTTAAATGGCAGCGACCACCCTAGTTACTTTTAATTAGCCATCCTGAACCCGACATTTAGAATGTTTATTTTTGCTCTTAGAACATTTTTAGAAAAAAAGCAAGAGAAAAGAGGCAAACCATTTACAGGATGCACATAACCAAGACAAAATAAAGCCAAGATAAGACTGATCACAAAAAATTTTAACCAAGGTGTGCAAATCAAATAAAATGTTAAATTAGACATGCAGAAAGAACCAAGAGTAAATTCACCAGAGAAGATATGCTTCTCAGACAGAATATAAATTTTGTAGAAAACTGAGTAGAGTACTCAAACCAGAAAGACACTTGTCTTTATACCAGAGAGGACATGTCAGAAAATTTTTTAGAAAAAGTTTTATATCATCCCATGAGGGATATAAGGTCCTTTATTAAAGGTGGCCTTATAACAAAATCAAATCCTAAATAAAGTCAAAAATCCTCCACCAAACATAGGGACACTCATCCTGAGAGAACTCATCAGGGCAGAAAAAGTGAGCATGGAGGTGAGCGCTCACAGGGCTCAAGTGAGCACTGCACACTGTTCCAAGAATCGTTGATTCCTTCCTATAGTGATCCTGTCTTCAAATCCCACTTCTGACACCATTTATGTCAACCTAAATAGCAGAGAGAGGCTTTCTAAAAGAAACTGATGTTTATGTGGAGATAGGGTATTGCAATGGAAATGTGCATGCCATAGTAAACTATAGACATATTTAAGGAGGTAAATGAAGACAAAGGCTTTTAAAGAAAAAAGCAAGAGGGATTACATAATTATTTTTAGACAATTATCCTTGGCGACAAGGATCGATAGCAAGGATGATTCCAGTTGAAGATTGGACAGTCAGTTACTGGACAGATGCCCTCGTGGAAGTATTTTTGGCATAAGATTGTGATGGTCTTTGTGCAAGGTTGTGGTTTTTGCAGAGTCTTTTGTGATGGTTTTGTTATCAGGTGTTTATGCACAAGAACCCTCTCTTCATAGCTTTTCCCTGCTCTGTTTGTCAGATTTTTTTTTTAAAACCCAAGTGACTCCATTGTGATTCTGACAACTTTCACAGAAAGGAGATATGAGGATGTAAGCAGAGAGTTCAAGGTCAGAGAGAGGTTTGAAGATACTATGCTGCTGGCTTTGAAGATGGAAGAAGGTGCCATGAACCATGGACTTGGGGTCGTCTCTGGAGGCTGGAAAAGACAGGGAAATGGATTCCCCCCCAAAGCCTCCGTAAAGAACCAGCCCTGTGAACACTTTGACTTTAGCTCAGTGAAACTGATTTTAAATGTCTGACTTCCAAAATGGTAAGATAATAAATTTGTCTTGTTTTAAGCCACTAAACTTGTGGGAATTTTTTATAGCAGCAATAGGAAACCAATATACCTCATCTTCCTCATCTGTAAAATGAAAATAATAATATATACGCTAGTAACTGTGATCTAATGGTACATAATCATGATAAAATGGCAGAGTAGAGAGTTGTCATGAGAACAGCTCTAGAGTCTAACCTCCTGGGGTCATGTCTGAGCTCTACATCTTGTGAGGTGCATGACCTTAGGCAATCTGTGTCACCTTCTACACTGCCATTATAAACCACTGTCCATCCTGCAGGGGATCAAGCTCTCTCTCACCTCTGCTTCATGCATGTGCTGCTTCCACACCTAGAGCAGCACCCCTGTCCCCTCCCCCAGCTCAAGGTCACTCATCCTTCAGGCCCATCTCTACAGGAAGCCATCTGGACCTGCTAAGACAGGGCCAGTTGCCCCTCCTCTATGCTCCAGAAATAAACAGTGCACATCCCCTCATAGCTCTTAATGGCTGCAAAAAATATGTCAATAAAAAAATGATTCATCCTGTGCTTGGTGCCAGGATTGTGAGAAATAAAAATAAAAACCCTAAGCCCCCAAACCAACTGAATGGAACACCTATTGGCCAAGGGGACCCTGGGGAAACCTTAAAATTGAGTTCCTGGCCATGACGGGATGGGAGGTCAGACATGCCTCATTACACCCCCTCCCTCACTAACCGTCATCGTGCCTTCTTCCCCAAGGGTTAAACAGAGCCAGCCCTTTGGAAAGACTTGCTCCTCTGCTGATTTCAACCAACCACCTAATGCTGTGCCTCCCTTTTTACAGTTTTGACACAACAACTGACCAGAATCCCTTCCTGATAAGAGACCACTGACCACGGAGGCTGCACAGACAGGGTTTTTGTGTCCTCGGCTTCACCATTTGATGTCAGAGGGTTGAAACCCCTACCCTCGGATCATGCTAACACCACCATTTTTTGAACATGGATCCCGTGAAGGACCATGAAGCTCAGCTGCACATGTACATGTTTCTCCTTTCATGAATATTTGTGACTTTCCGATAGCTTGTTAAGTATGTATATTTAGCCACTCTGCTCAGCATAAATCCTGTTCCCATTGCTGTTTCCATTGCCTTTCCCTCAAAGTACTTGTGTCCCACTCCTGGCCAGAGGCTATGCTTCCCAGGCTGTCAGAATGGCCACTCTGCAGGTGGCAACCTTTATGGCAAATAAAGCTCTCCTTTCCAAACGTATGATCCTCATCATTCTTCAGCTGATGTCTGTTATGGTATGAATGAAACAAGACCCCGGCAAGACCTTTGCAAAGCATCCGTTCTAGTCTGTTGTCATCGCCTCCTCTAAGGTCTGCTTTCCCTCTAGACTTTGCTCTTAGTGGCTTGGGGTACAAGGCTGGGGGTTGTCTACCTCCCTGGGATGCAGCACTGAGCCCAGCACGGAGCAAGAGAATAATTGTTGAATGAAGGAAGTTTGGTCAGAACATTTTCTAGGACCCCTCATGCCACTGAAACATTCTGCCTATAAGCAATGTCAGGGATGAACTAAGAGAAAGTGAGACCCAGAGAAGGGAAGTGGCTTGCCCCAGGCCAGCCAGCAAAGTGTTGGCCCAGCCACAGCTGGAACCCAGGAAGCCTGGGTTGAATAGTGACCCCCAAAAGAATCGTCCAACCAGAAATATGTAAGCTTATTTGGAATAAGGGTCTATGCAGATGTAATTAAGGTGAGGGTCTCAAGATGAGATTATCCTGGTTTAGAGTGGGCCCTAAATCAAATGACAAGTGTGCTTATAAGAGACAAAAAAGGAAAAGACACACACACACACAGAAGATGGTGGTATGAAGTTGGGGACAGAGATTGGGGCGATGAATCTCCAAGCCAAGGGATGCGGGGGATTGCAGGCAGCCACCAGGAGCCAGGCACATGGCCTGGAAGGGACTGTCCCCCAGAGCATCCAGAAGGAACCAGCCCGGCCAACACCTTGATTTCAACTTTAGCCTCTGCCACTGTGAGAGGATAAATTTCCATTGTTTGAAGCCTCCGAATTCGTGTTAATTTGCTACCGCAGCCCTGGGAAGCAAGTGCAAACCTCGCCCAGTCCTGCACGGGGCCGTTCCTGCAGTCCACCTGCAGTCTTGGGCCGCGGCAAGTTTGTCAGATCATGAAGACGATTTATTTTCCTCTAAAAGATAGCAGCTGTAGAAGACATCCAAATGCGTATAAGCGTGTTAAAATCACGTTATCAGCACACAAAGTGCAGAAGCGTAAATGAGAAGAAGGCTAGCCCTCCAGGCGGGCCAGGCTCATTCTGCGCGTGCGCCGACTTAATAGGCACCTGCTAAACCAAGTGGGAAGTCACGTGCAGGAGGGAGACGGACGCCCAGAAAATGGGTTTCGGATGCCTTCCCTATTCCAACCTACCAGCAGTCAGGGCAGAAGATGAATTCTACATTGTCTTATAAAAGTATCAAGCCAGTATCCTTCACAGAAAATCTCAAACGACTTTTACTCTAAGGAGGAAAACCAGCCACTTGTCACGTAAAAGATGACAGGTCCTGACATAGCAGAAAAAAAAAATGTTATGGAACGCAAAGGGGAAGAGAAATACAGACTGTTGAGATTCCACTGTGTGTTTGATACAGGGACGGGCACATTATAAATTCACTGTATTTAATCCACACACAAACCACGTGAGGCAGGGGTTATTGGATTAGGCCCCACCCACGTGACCTCATTTAACCTTAATTACCTAAAGGCCCTATCTACCGATACAGTCACATTGAGGGTTAGTGCTTCAACATATGAATTTCAGGGGAGCGCAATTCAGTCCATAACACCCACTCACAGAATATTTGCTTTCCCGTCTGACAACCTTGAGTTTTCCTTGTCTGTAGCTTGTGTACCCCAAGGGAGGGAGCTGTTGTAACCATGTCCCGCTGCACTGGAAGAAGAGACTGCCGCTGTCTGCTTGGGGCTGCTTATGCCACGGAATCAACAGAAATATAAAATAAAAAATATGAAAAAGTACTGATTAGAGTGATTGAGCCTAATTACCAAGAGGAAATTTGTTGGTTGCTACACAATTGGGGGGAAGGATGGCTGTGCTTGGAACCTAGGCTATTCTGTGGGGCACTTTTAAGTTTTTCCATGTCCCATAGTAAAAGTTCATGGAAAATACAGCCTGCAAGGAAGGCAGGACCCAGACCCTTAGCAACAGCCATTTGGGTTACTCTGTCAGATAAAGAATCCTGCCCAGCTGAGGTTCTGGTCAAGGGCAAAGAAAATATGGAAAGACATTGAAAGAAGGAAATCACACATATCAACTATGTTCTTGTGACCAGTTAAAGAAATGAGGACTGTAGTAAAATTTTCTCTTTGCACATGTTATGGTATCTATTTATGTGTATAACTTAGCTATGCCCTTTCCCATTCATTGTTTTATATTCACGTTATTGGGGGACAACTTTACAATGCAGCCTTTGTGTAGCTGAATTTCAGGGATGCTGTGGCTGAACTTAAGGAGTTCAGTGAACTCCTTGAACTCCTTGAACTTAATGAATACAGTGAGCAATTGAAACAGTGATGGCCAGGAGGCTCTATCTCCTCATTTTGGCAAAAGAGTGAGAATGTCTTCATTTGTACAAAGGGTAGCTGCATCTCGTTAGAGGGAAACATTAGTTGTTTCATTTTTGTGTGGGAGTTCAAGCATGTTTGTAAGTTGAGTAGCCAGGGATCCATGTAGTGCCTCTCGCACTAAATCTCACTTTTTGCTCTGCACATTGGCACTGGAGCTGGACCCTGTAAACACCTCTCCTCTATCACAGTATTACTCCTTCCCAACCTGCGGCACCACGGGGGCACTGCTGTGCTGTAGCAAACAAGGGGCTCCTCTCCCAAGGGGGTTATAGTGGGTTTCTCCACCTTCTATGAGGCTCTCAGCCATCTGTGGGGTGACCAGTGGGGTTCCCCAGGTGTTTCTGCTCCCCAGTGGACCACTTCCTATGGACCCGCTCTGATCTTCCCACACGCAAGCACATCTGGCCAGCTGCTCCTGCAGACACCTCTGGCAAGTTCTGATGCCATCAGCATGCCATAGGCTCCTGTGCAGCCACCGCCCCTCCAGCCGTGGTGGGGGGTGGGGCTGAGAAGCTACTCTGAGTCCTTCCGTCCTTGTTCTCTCCCCCTGGGTACTAAAGGAGGTAGCTTTGTCCTGCATCTGCTAGTCCTGTATTCTAGAAAGTCCTCTTTCACTCCTGTTGGTATTTAACCACCTTTTGCAAGTTAAGCATTCTTTGCACTAAGTTTTCCCTGTTCAGATTATGGGTTTCTGTCTCCTCTCGGGACCCTAACTCACAGCATGATTCAGGCAAGCGTGGGGGAAAGGGGTAGGTAGGACAGATTTTGATCTCAGACAGACGCCCTCTTATTAAAGTATTAAATATCCCCCGTGAACAGTCAACACAGTTTACGGGGGCATCTTCTTGGTGCCCCCACTGTCCTGGGATCTGAGCACACAGCGGTGAGCCAAAACAATAATGCCTGCTGTTATGTGGCTCACCGTCCGGCAGAGTGTGGCAGAGCCGGCTTTTCTGTTAATCGTCTGTGTGGCCTTGGGGTGACACTTCATTTCTGAGAGTTTGAGTATCCTCATCTGAAAAATGTGAACAATAATAGTACCAGAGGTGTTCTGAGGACTAAGTGTGGGGTTGCATCTCAATAAACTCACTGTAAATCGAAAATAGTATAAGTTGAAAATGCACGGAAGATACCTAACCTACCGAACACCGCAGCTTAGCCTCGCCTACCAGAAACGTGCCCAGAACACCTAAATGAGCCTATAGCTGGGCAAAATCATCTACCACAAGCCTATGTTGTAATAAAGTGTCACATATATCATGTGATTTATTGAATGCTACACTGAAAGTGAAAAGCAGAATGACTGTACGGGGCCTGGAAGTGTGGCTTTTACTGACTGGGTATTTCCCACGATGTGAAGCCAAAAGATCTTCATTCAAACCACTGTCTGTAAATGGTTTCGGGCTGTGCCTGGCACACTGCGAACACTGGATCCCTTGCATTTATTTTTATTAATAAACTACAGAGAGAGAGTGACAGGAAGCACAATGCCACCTCCCATCTTTACAGAGGAGGAAAATGGTGCAGAGAGGTTGGAGTCACACAGCAAACTCGCGGCAGACTTGGACCCAGAATTCGGTAACGCCCAGCCAGGCACCCTCCCCCCACCGGCATCGTAGTGCGGATCGCAGCTGTGTCCTGCAGCCTGGCTTGGGTAGAAGGTGGGGGCTGCAACGAACTGGACCCCTCCTGAGTCCGGCTGAGCTCTTTCCTGAGTGTGACTGGGGGTGGGGGGCCTGTTGAGGTTGCTGACACTGGGAGCCATTTAGCAGGCAACACTTGGGCCGTGGGGCCACTTGTCTCCCTGGCAAGGCTTGAAGAGTATATGGCATTTCACCTTCGAGTTGCTAAGAGCATCACCAACTTAGAGCGCTGGCTGGGCTGGACCCTGGGAGCTGGCTCTGCTGGCAGCCCCTCCCCCTCCCTCTCTCCTTCCATCACTTTCTCTTGCCCACTTCCCCATTCCTGCATCTTTTCCCTCCTCTTCCTCATTTTCATCTTCTCTTCCTTCTCCCTTCTCTTCTTCCTTCCTCCCTCTGGCCCCTCTACCCATCTCCTCCCTCTTCTTCCTGTTCTTTTCTCAGTCCCTTTCCATCACTCTCCTCTCCTCCCCCACCCCCTTCTCTCTTCTCTAGTTCTCCTCCTCTCCTTTCCCTTCTTCCCCTCCTCTCACCTCCACCTTCTCTTCCTTGACCCCATTTTCTCCTCTCCCTCCCCTTTCTGTTCTCTCCAGGGATCCTTCCGGTCCCGTAGAGAGGGGCCACGCTCCTTTCTAGCCTGCACTCAAGGCTTCTTGCTAAAAATCCACTGTCCTTGGGCTTGTTGCCAGCAGGGATAACACTGCTTCTCTCCCTCCTAATTAACTACTGCCTTTGGCTGTTTAGACTGGGCCTGTGCAACTCACTCTATTTCTGAATAGAACAGCTCTACCTAAGGGCTTCTGTCGGTGGAGCAAGGCAGTGTCCGCCCAGCAGCTATGTGATTCTCAGCTCCCCGACCTGGTTCCTGTCGTGTCCTGAAGAAGGAAATAGCCAGGCATAGGGCCACTGGCCTTGGGCTTCTCCTGCAGGAGGCAGTTCCTAGAGTCACAGGGTAGTTGACGGAGAGGGCATGCTGAGCCTCAGGGCTGGCCCCAGCCCATCTGCCCTGCATTGCCGGAGACAGTGCTACAGTTCTGTGGCGAGGACACAGGTCTGAGTCTGTAGATCTGGGTTCAGATCACGCCTCTGCTCCCTCCTTCACTAGACTCTCTGAGCCTCACTTTTCTTGTCTGTAAAATGGGGGGAATATTACCTGACTTAGGGGGCAGATGTGGGGACAAAAAGAGCTGCTATAGGAAAAGCACCTGTACAGTTGGTGGCACCTGGTAGGTGCTCAGCAAATGTTACTTCTTTATTCCCCTTCCCCATCTCCCAAAATCTCGATGCAAACTACACTCAAACCAAAGGAATGTGCTCACATTCATACATTTTCTGGTAGAAATGTCTTGATTTTTCTTCTCCATCAGGAGAACTCTTAGTCATCCTTCAAAACCCACCCTCAAATGCCATAGCTCCTGTGAACCCTTCTATAACCATGTAATCCCCTTCCCAGTGGGATTAGTCTCCCCCTTCACATGCTACTTAGTCAAGGCTCTTCAGTGTCTAGAGGCAGCTCCAATGAAGGATATTTAATAATGTCTGTTGCTGTCTTTCATGGAAATTGTCACAACTGGACTTCCTGGGTACCAGGCGTGGGAAGCCAAAGGAATCAAGACAGGGTCTCTCTCTTCTTCTTCCTCTTATAGACCTTGTCTCTGCCTCTCATAACAGATTTTCTGAACTCATTTGTCATTGTGCATGTGGTTGAAAGTAGCATCCACAGTCCTAACTGCACATGGCCCTTTGGTGTGAATAAAATGAAAGACAGCTGTGAAGATGACCAGGGATATTTCCCTGAGCCACTCAGTATGGCCAAAGGAGGGTCATCACATAACCCATACACCATGTCACACCTTCAGAAAAGGGAGTGTGAGAACAGTTCCCAGAGAAAGGTCAGGCACACAATTCACCACACCCACCAGACTTCCCAGGGGGCTCTGAGCACACGGCTATCATGGCCTCGGCATGGAGCACAAGGCTCTGGATCTACTGTCTATCTGCCTTTTGCACCAGAGGGCAAGTTCTTCTTTGTTGCTGAAGCTTGTAGAACAAGCTGGGACGAGACAGGTGCCAATGCTGCATGGAATGACTGCAGGAAAAGACAATTAAAAAGCAAGGGTTGTTGTTCTCCATGATGCTGCCCTATTAGAATTTGTTTCAAATTCCTTATTCCTGTATTTACATTATCCAGAGAGAACTATCACTCATGATTCATCTTAAGTCTGTGTCCACTCACATCACCATCCGTCCACCCCACCACTTACTCATCCATTCATCCATTCTCTTTCCATTTTTCTTACACATCTTCACAATTTTTATTTCCTCCAACCCTCTTACCATTTATTTAACCATCCATGCATGCTTCTACCCATCTCACCCATCCATCCATCATATCCATCCATCCATCCATCACACCCATCCATCCATCCATCCATCCATCACATACATCCATCACATCCATCCATCCATGAATCCATCACATCCATGCATCCATCACATCCATCCATCACACCCATCCATCCATCACATCCATCCATGCATCCATCACATCCATCCATCTATCCATCACACCCATCCATTCATCCATCACACCCATCCATCCATCCATCACATACATCCATCACACCCATCCATCCATCACATCTATCCATGCATCCATCACATCCATCCATCCATCACACCCATTCATCCATCCATCACATACATCCATCACATCCATTTATCCATGAATCCATCACACCCATCCATCCATCACATCCATCCATCACACCCATCCATCCATCACATCCATCCATCCATCCATCACATCCATCCATCCATCCATCACATCCATCCATCCATCCATCCATCACATCCATCCATCACATCCATCCATCCATCCATCCATCACATCCATCCATCCATCCATCCATCACACCCATCCATCCATCACATCCATCCATCACATCCATCCATCCATCCATCACATCCATCCATCACATCCATCCATCCATCACACCCATCCATCCATCACACCCATCCATCCATCCATTCATCACATCCATCCATACATCCATCACATCCGTCCATCCATCACACCTATTCATCCATCCATCACATACATCCATCACATACGTCCATCACATCCATTCATCCATGAATCCATCACACCCATCCATCACATCCATCCATCCATCCATCCGTCACATCCATCCATCCATCACACCCATCCATCCATCACACCCATCCATCCATCCATCACATCCATCACATCCATCCATCTATCTACCCATCCTATCCATCTGTCCATCCATCCATCACCTCCATCCATCCATCCATACATACATATATCACATCCATCCATCCATCCATCCATCGCATCTATCCATCCATCCAAACATTCATCATATCCATTCATCCATCCATCTATCTACCCATCCCATCTGTCTGTCCATCCATCCATCCATCATGTTTCCTTGGTTCTTGTCCCATCTACTTATTCCTAATAGAATCCAAATCTCCATCAAAGCATCCTCAGCCTCCCTGGAGATGATTTCACCTGCTTCCTGACAAGACTCAACTTTCCAGTGAGGCATCAAGTAGAATCCACCATTTACTTCCAGTTTTCCTACACAACAATACTGAAATACACACACACACACACACACACACACACCTCAGCCTGGGATTGTTGCCTTTACTGGGTGCTGCAGATTTGTCGAGCTCCTGTTGGCACCACAACTGCCTCTTCTGTCCCCACCCCTGCCTGGAGCTGCTGAGGAGCCAAAGCTGCACAGCAGTGCATGGCAATGTGGGGTCCCAAGGCTGTCATGTTTGTGGTTGTAGTTGTTTCATGGAAACACCTTTGCAGGTGACAAATATGAAGACAAAATTCAGGGGTAGGTGTGATGAGGAACAGAGACATCCTGACGGTGCTGGACATAGCAGGCATGAAAAACCATCAGCCAAATTAAGTCATGAATGAGTGGGGAGCTTAGGTCTTGTGACACCCCAGAATAGATGTACCTGCTGCCTCGGGCTGAATTCATCCACGCCAGCTCTCCTGGAGGGCATTTTCTGGGTGATTGTTCTGCCTTTGTGTCCCCCATCCGGGGAGAGACAGGGAGGCAGAGGTGTCTATTTTTATACCTCGTAGAGCTGCAGGGGAGCAGGGAAGCAGCCCGCTGGCTGCCAGCACCTAGGCAGTGTCAGGCAGCTGATTAGGGGAGGAGGGGATAATGAGGGCTGCCACCTTGGTCCCTGACACTATCCAGAAAACAGCCTTAGCAGCATTGTGGGCAGCATGGTCAACTACTGTCACTCAAATCCAGACATCAGAAGCCACAGAGGAAACAGCACAGGCTGAGCCGATACCAGTCCCGTTATTTTATGTAAGTACTATAGATATAATACATACACATACACATATATGTGCAAACATAATTATTTAATCTTGGTAGTTGCCCAGCAACAGAAATCCCGATAGTTGAGGAATTTCCTCCTTTGGGAGACAGAGCTAAAAATGCCAGAGACATTCTTTCCCAACCTCCTTTACAATTTGAGTGAGGTCACATGACGACACTCCTCCAATCAGATCCCAAGGGGAAGTGGTTCTCCTTGCCCCGCCTGCTCTGGCAATGGTGGTGGTGGTGGCAGCAGAGGCTGGAACATGTCCACGTGGTGTCCATGGGAAACGAGGGGTCAGGGGTCTGCTGCATCCTGCAGGCTCGGACGGTGGTGGTGAGGGTGGTGCAAGCTGTGGGTGCAGGACTTGGTGGAGGAGGCTGGGCTGCTTCACCAGCGGGTTGATATGGGGCCCTGGTCCTGGTGCCACAGCCTCAGCCTGGATCCTAACCCTCCCAGTGATTCGCAAATAATCCTCATCATTTTTAGTAGATTTATTGAGATAGAATCCTTAAATTCACTTGCTTTTAAGTGTAAAACTAAAAGAACTTTGGTAAATTTCCAGAGCTGTGCAGTCTTTAGCACAAGCCAGTTTTAGAATATTTCCATCACCCCAACAAGAAACCTCGGCCCCATTTGTAGCTTACACCTCCCAGCCCCAGGCAAGCACACAGAGAAACTTTGTCTCTCTGTGCCTTTCCTTGACATTTCGTACAATAGAGCCATGCACTATACGGTCTTGAAATAACATTTCAAGATTTGTTCATGTTGTAGCGTGTATCAGTACCGTGGTCTGTTCCTTTAGACGGCGGGATGTTTTCTACTATGTGAATGTACCACTGTTGATCCATTCATCTGTTGACGGGCATTTGGGTTCTTTCCAGTTTGGGGCAGGTTTTTGGGGGCTCTTCTACCACAGGGACTCTACAGGTCTAGAAATTTCTTTCTCATCTCTCCATCCAGTAAATGTCTAATTAATGCACAGATCTCGGCTGACCTGCCACCTCCTCGGGGAGGCTTCCTCTCCCAGGGGTAGGCCTGGATCCTTTGTGTCCAAGCACTCCGGGGCCTCACCTTCCCGCTTCAGAGCTGATCTCAGTTTGTCATTCGCATTCAGCCCTGTGATTATTTAATCAACAGCCCCCTCCTCCTCTTCTGCTAGACTGTAAGATCGTCAGGACAAGGACTGCGTCTGGCTTTTCTTCACCACCAAATTCTCAGCTCTCTGAGCAGAGCCTAGCACACAGTAGGTGCTCACTAAACACCTGCTTACCAGATGCATAAACAAGTGCTACTGTTTACAAAGCACCTACTGTGTGCCAAGCTCTGTGCCACATACTTAAGTGCATGAATTAATCCAGTCCTCCCCAAATCCCAGCTCAATACCCCTCACAAGAATAACACAACTGCGGCCCAGCGAGGTAAGTGGCGGGCCCAGAGTCTCATGGCCAGTGGGTGGCAAAGCCATAGCTCAAGCCCATGTGCCTCTGAGCCTTAATCACCTCTCTTCCGTGCTCCTGAAATACAAAGCCGCTCTCGGCCCTGCTGTGGCGCTAATCAGTCTGCACTGTGCTTGTCCACTTAGGCACCTCCCTCCCTGTGCCCGTGAGCTCTTGAGGGTAGACATCCTGCCTTGTGGCCCCATATGCCCCCAGCACAAGGCCTGAGGACACCCTACCAGACCAATGATGAATGGGGAGAAGCGAAAGCAGATGCAGCCCAGACTCAGGCTCATCAATACTTGTCAATTGATGGAGCCCAGCGGATGCCCAGAGCTATTTGCTACAGGAAGGTCTGCAGGAGCTCAGCGTCCGCATTTCTAGTGGATTAACTGGGGTCCCTGCAGGGTGAGCTGGGCTCTATGCTGCTACCTGTGGCAGCAAAGCTGCTCCGAGGTCTCTGCCCTCCCACACTGACGCACAGTGGCCTGCGTGCCCTGCCCGCGTCTAAGTATCTCTAAAGGCCAGCAAAGGGCAGGGCAGACACCACAGCTCGTGCTGGTCGAATAATACAATTAGCCCTTTAATGAGGAGCCTGGGGAGCATCCCCTCGGACTTCGGGCCCAGGACCCCAATCACAGTGATTATGAATTACTAATCCCCTTCCAAGGTCTCGAGTTCTCACCAAACACAGCCACAGCAGATCAGAGCCTCTCAGAGCTTCTTGCCAGATTCTTTCTAAATCAATAGATGCGTAGCTGTTGGGAAGAAACAAATCAGGGTGAGCTGAGGCTGCAGGGAGCGCCCAGTGCATGGAAACCGATCGATCAGGAGGCCTCCATTCACTCTGATCAATACTCGCCCTGGGCTGGGCAGAATTTACCCGCCCTCCCAGGACCATGTGATCAGCAGACCCAGATATAGGGGTAGAAGCAGTCTGTCTGCTTTTGGCTAGTCGGGGGTTTGAATCTGGCTCTGCCATCTCCAGGCAGAGTGGCCTTGGGCGAGTCTTGTCACCTCATGGAGCCTCCATTTCAACACTCGGATTGGGCTGGGTGGGGCGGGAGGGGCAGGGTAGAAGCTGGGCCTGCAGGACCTGGAGAGCAGAGCTCAAGGTTTGGGTCTTTGCTTTAGGAGCAGTGGGAGCCTCTGAGGGGCTTTGAACAGCAGGAGGGCGGGAGGGTTTGCATTTCAAACAGATCGCTCAGGTCATTCATCTCAGCCCTGTGTGGGTTGTGGGGACAAAAAGGGAAAATGCTGCTGACAGCTTAGACCAGTGGGGGCTCAGAGCCCAGAGGCTCTGGACAGATGCCTGCAGCCCCGCCCATCGCAGCAGCCCCGCCCATCCCAGCAGCCCCGCCCATCGCAGCAGCCCCGCCCATCGCAGCAGCCCCGCCCATCGCAGCAGCCCCGCCCATCGCAGCAGCCCCGCCCATCCCAGCAGCCCCGCCCATCCCAGCAGCCCCGCCCATCGCAGCAGCCCCGCCCATCCCAGCAGCCCCGCCCATCGCAGCAGCCCCGCCCATCCCAGCAGCCCCGCCCATGGCAGCGACGGATCCCCTCCAGCCAATCACAGTGGGGGATGGGGGGAGCCACGCACATTACACATATCCTCACTGCATTCTTACAGTACCCAGTGAGGTGAGCGTTATTACCACCTTGTGTGACAGGAGGAGAAACTGAGGCTCCAAGAGGTTATTGACTCATAAAATCCTAGAGTGGGAGGGACCTTAGGGACTATCTTGCAGAGGGGGGAAACTGAGGCATGGAGGAGGGCAGTGGCTTGTCTGCAGTAAACTGTCCAT
>CAUYPO010097736.1:0-21267 GCA_963574435.1 Cheirogaleus major | reverse complement strand
AAACCAGCCTGAGCAAGAACAAGACCCCGTTTCTACTAAAAAAAGAAAGAAATTAATTGGCCAACTAAAAATATATAGAAAAAATTAGCCGGGCATGGTGGCGCATGCCTGTAGTCCCAGCTACTCGGGAGGCTGAGGCAGGAGGATTGCTTGAGCCCAGGAGTTCGAGGTTGCTGTGAGCTAGGCTGACGCCACGGCACTCTAGCCGGGGCAACAGAGAGAGACTCTGTCTCAAAAACAAAACAAAACAAAACAAAACAAAACCAAACCACAGGAGTTTGTTCTTGCACCAGCACAACCTGAGACCCCTTCCCACAATGAGCAGGACAGGGAGGAGGCTCCCAATGGCTAGGGGGGGGATGACAGAACCTTGTGCCATTGAGTGAGGTTGTGCGAACCCCTTGCTGGTCCCCAGAGCGCACCCCCACCGTGCTGCTTCTCTTATGCCTGCGCACACCTCCGCACACCTCCGCACGTGCTCACCGCATTCTCGAAGCCCCTGAGATTGCCCTGTGAGCACGCGTCTCTCTGTGCCGCGGGGACCCCGACTGCAACTGCAGCCTGCTGGGCTCGGAGTCCACGTTGCGTGGCATTACAGTGCCTTTCACGTTGAGTGAAGGCACAGGACGGGTTAAAACGGCTGAGAAGGACGAGCTATGAGGGTAGGAGGGAATTTGGGGGGCGGGGGTTGGTGGCATCACAGCACTGAGTGAACAAAGAGGGCTATGGGATGGCAGTATTGAAAGCTCTGATAAAGAAGTGGTATTATTATTAGTAGAATAGGTGTCTGCAAAGACCAAGAGCCAGCCCTCACAGCGCCCTTTGTGTCTCAAGCACTGTCGTAAGGGACTTATATGTTTTAACCCTTTAAGCTTATCCATGGGATAAGCAATATCGCTATGCTCATATTACACAGAGGAAACTGAAGAACAGAGAGGTTATGGAGCTTGCCCAAGATCACACAGCTAGTAAGTGGCGCAGTAGGAATTTTCACCTGCATCATTGCTCAATTTAAGCAACATGAAACTTCCTAGAAGAAAATGGCTAATATTCACTGGGTGTAACTTTTTTTAATAGATGAAGACAGTAGGGAATGGTAGGGCAGGGAAGGGCGGAATGGAAGTTTAACACAGAAAACAGAAAGGAAGAATTTCTATAAAAAATGAGTTCATCGTCTCTGGTTAGCTCCTGAGTCTGTGTTACTGCAACGCTTTTGCAAGTAGGACGGGACATTGAACCCTTAAAAACAAAAGCCTGTAGAGTTTAACCAAGGCAAGGGTGTTTAGTGACCTGCCAGGACTTGGCTCAGGAGGAACGGCCACATCCCTTCTGTGCTCTTTCTCAGAATCTGGGTCCCCACGGACACCTGGGTCCCCTGAGCTCCACTTTACTACACTGAGCGGGCGAAGTCTGCTCACTAACCCCTAAATACAAAAAGCCGTCACGCTAAATAAAGGTCTAACCCACTCCGTGTTCTCTTTGCACTCCCTCTTGGAGATGCTCTTCGGGAATGACATTTGAGGCAGCTGCACACGCCGCACGAGATTTGCAGGGACTGAGGTTTGGATGAGCGTGTGGGGTGGGGAGGTCCGTGAGGTGACAAGGCTGGCTGTGTGACTTCAGCAGCAGCTATGACGAGTTCCCAGATGCCCAGGTGGTCGGCAGTGAAGTCGCTTTCTTTGCCTTTGTGGGGAGAGTCTTAATATAGGGACAGCCTTGAATTCTCTTTCTTTGCTTTTTCCAGTGTGAAACGACTGGAAGGAGTGCATTAGAAGTTGCATTAGAAGGAGACAATACGGGAGAGAGCATAGCAAACAGTCTCACACGAAATAGTCGGCACAGAACAGTCCTTCTGGGCCCGGAGGAAATTGTGCTTTGTCTTTGCAGAGTGGCTGTCCCTGCTAAGGGTCGCTGAGAAGATGACACATGAGCTGATGGGTCGGGAGATGTGCTCTCAACCCTGCAGAGATTTTTGGAGAGAAAAGCTAGTACCTGAGTGTGTGTGTGTTTATAAAAAGAGACAATTATTTCTTTTGATTTTATATTTTATAGACAAACAGTAGGTATGGAGAAAAGATTCATAAAATAGCAAGTAAATCCCTGACAAAAACAGTTACAATACGATCTCTCTTGTGTGTCATATGTGTGTGCGTGCTTGTGTGTGTGTGTATCAGTACATATTCATTCGTTATTTAAGTGATCTGCATGCAAACTGGATTTAAGTGGCTGGCATTGTAGGGGATACATCTTAGGAGCCAAAGAGCCCTTGAAAATGTCAGCTATGAAAAATAAATTAATATAATCGCCTTTCAAATTATGCTTTCTTAAATTTTATTAACTGCTTTCTAAAAGTGTATTCCACATTAGAGCCACATCCAACAAGCTCTGTTGGAATATATCTGAGCTTATAAGCCATAAATCATACTGTGGATCCCTTGAGCATGAGGGTCTATGGGGTAGAATGTAAACTCTTTCCTCAGAGTGGTGGACACAGAAGACCACAGTTAGTGAGTGACGACCTTGGCCAGCCTTCAAATGTGTTAAGCCTAGAAAGGATTTCTTGAATGTTTTCCCCTTGTTATTAACTTCTTAGTGCATTCTGCCACTATTCATTTTTCTATTATGTCAGTTTTTATTTATCTATGAGAACATTTGCACATAAATTTCATCTCACCCAAGGATGATAAAGAAGAACCTTGGATGAAATGAAGTTCATCTTGCATTAGAGCTTCCAAAAACTGGAACCAATTTTCCTTTGCTACCAAATGTCTCGTAATAGTTTGGGGCTTTAAGAATGGTCATAGCTTTCTCAGGCCAAGAAAGGTAATAAATCTAGTGCAAATCCATTTACAGGTGTAGGCAAGGCACACCTGAGACACAAATGATGGACGATGAAGTAGCTACAGTGGCCAAACTTAGATGGTATTTGAGGGGAGTAAAGCTACTCACTTGCAGGGTGAATAATTAAAAGCAAATGCAATATTACAACAGGTCAGACAGTTGGAAATGTCAATTAATACCAGTTGGACAAGAGTAAGCTTAAATATGTGAAAAAATACAACACAATGTAACAAAGCTCTGAAAAGGACAGAAGTGGGGATTCCACAGCTCCATCAAAAGATACTAGTTTGTAGAGTAGTTAGTAAAGAAAACAAAAAAAAACCCAGATATACTGAAAGGCCAAATAAAAATGGAATCAGAGCAATGGATAAAATAAATGCAGGTCTGTAAAAATTTATATAGAAATATAAGTATTGAGAGAACACAAACTTTTTTCTTCCTGAAAGTGGTTTAAAAGAAATCTCTCACTATACATGAAAGATAGCATAAGATATTCATGCTCAGGGGCCAACTTGTGCCTTCGAAATTCCCAGTCAGGAAAAATCACTTGGGGAAAGAAAGCACGTGGCTGGAAGGTGGGTTTTGTATGTTGTAGACAACACAAGGGCTTGCACTCCATGTGCACGTTGAAGAGGGGAGGGGACATTCCAAGAGAGGAACCCAGCGTGGACTGGGTATGGTGATGGTCCCCATCATCCCACATGGAGCAGTACCTTGGACAAGTTCCTGCAGGGCCCCTCTCTGGAAGGCAAAGAGTGAAAAACAGAGTAGAGGACAGATGGATTCTTTCAAAGTGTATTAGTCATTTATTTCTGTGTAACAAATGGTCCCCATTTTAGGAGCCTTTTCTCAAGCCTTCCTGTATGTCAGGAATCTGGGAGGGGCTTAGCTGGGTTCTCAATATCTGAAGATGCTGGCCAGGGCTGTGGTCATCTCCAGGCTTGACTCGGGGAGGAGCTGCTTCCAAGGTGACATGGGCGTTGGCAGGACACGTGTTCTTGCAGGCGTGTCAGACCGAGAGGGCCTTGCTGGTTGCTGTCTGCAGGCTGCCTTCAGTCCCTCGCCATACTGGTGTCTCAGCAGCACAGCTCACAGCCTGACAGCTGGCAGCACTGGAGTGAGCAAATGAGAAGGGTGGCAGGGTAGAGAGAGAGGAGGGAGAGATGGGGGAGAGGGAGAGAGAGGGAGCAAAGGGAGGGGGAAGAAGGGGTGAGATAGGGGAGAGAGAAAGTTTTTTTGTAACAGCTTTGTACAGATGTAATTTACAAACCATACAACTCACCCATTTCATTTGTACAATTTGATGGTTATCAGTGTTACTAGTTTTGTGCAACCATCACTACAACCAACTTTAAAACATTTTCATCATCTTCAAAAGAAACTTCCCATCTTTTTAGTTATGACCCCCAATCCTCAGCCCCCCAGTTTGCCCTCCCCAGCCCCAGGCCACAGCTGATCCAGTTCATGTCTTTGTAGACTGATCACGGACGTTGCAACCAATCCTTTGAAGTCACATCCCCTCACTTCTGCCCTATTCCGTTGCTTAAAAGTGAGTCCTTGGGTCCAGCCCAGAGAAGCGGAGAGGCTTATACATACAGACAAGGGGGATTCTTGGTAGCCACTTTAGAAGCTGTCTACCCCACAAGGCCACCAGGACTGTGTCCAGGAGCCTTGAGTAGATTTAATGTCCTTGTTTTGAAGTTGAAAATATGTGAAGGCTTGGAGGGAGAAGCTTCCCAAAGAGCCAAGCCTCCCCTTGAGAGCTTAAGAGGCTACGATGACCTCATCCCTGGATAGTCACGTGCACATGAAGGGAGAAGGACCCTGAGGGATGAACCTGTCCCATGGGCTTCATTCTCCGCAGCTCCTACCACTGTCTTGTGAGCAAGATGACATAGCAAGACACAGGAAGAAGGGAGATTCTCGAGTGTGTATCCTTCACCTCATTTCATGTACCCCTTTTGGGTGGGCTCCTGTTGGCCAGAGTAACTCTGCACTTGCCTGGCCCCTGGAACTGAACTCTGCAATCCACAAATCTTGTGTTCAGGGCAGATGACACTTTGACTCTTAGCCTTTTAAATATAGACATTGTATGCTAGTTAGGATGGCCTGAGGCTGTGGTCATTTAGTTTTTTCCTGAGTACTTCCAGAATCTAGTTCCATGATATTCTCTGCGAAATTATTGTCCACCCTCAGATACCCAAAATACACACCGACATCTTGAAGGATCGCAGTAAAGAAACTTGCTTAACTGTATTGGACCGCACATTTTCCACACGTACTAGATCATGAGACATTTCACCCCACCATGTGTCCATCTATTGACACTGTGGGACATGGGTCATACACAGAACATTCTCTGAGGGCTACAGAAAGAAAGCTGTTGTAACTCTCTGTAGACTGTGGGCTCTGCCTGTCGGCCCGTGTTAAAACTGTGCGTTACGACAACTGGAGCTGCCAGTGTTTGTCACACGGAAGCTGTGCAGGCAAGGAGTCCTCACCCTGCAGCTTCTCAGGTGGGTTTGGAGCCGGCATAGAGGAGTCGACTTTGGTCTCTGTTACACACTGTTGGGTTGGTGGACAGCTGTGTGCGAGGCGGCGTGGATACGGAAGCTCAGTGGATGCAACTGTGGCCTCCTGCCTAAGCCTGCAGGGATGCCGGCGGATCTCCAGTCTGTGATTTATTTCATAGACCGTCGTTCCCAAAGCAGGCAACCCGCAAACCTTGCAAAATATCAGCTCTAGTATTGAGCAGTCAGTGCAGGCTGTACCAGCCTTCCTCTGCTTGCAGAATGCCATTCTTCAGATCGGCGTCCGTCCCACTCTAGTGCACCCACTTCTGGGTACAGCAGTTTGAAATAAAACCCTTAGCGAGCACTGCACTTCAGATGATACTTCTCCACTTTCCCCACAACGAGCATGTATGGGAATTATTTTCTCCAACTGCCAGTCGAAGGCTCCATCAGGACAGGACTGGTTTAGATGGAAGAGCATCATTTCAGTGAATCAGTGCTAATTCCTTGTAATCAACGCAACGTTCTCCAGCAGCTTGAAAAAAATTGTGCACTGTAGTTTAGAATTCATAACTAAATCATAAATATTTGCTTTGAAGTTTACTTCTTTTCCTTATCTTAGAGTCGCTGGCGACTCTAGACTTTAGGAAACTCGCTTGTGTTCCGGGATGACTGAGGAGGTTCTCTGTAGTTCCTTTGCTATATTCTCTCAGTAAACTCTAATGGACTTATACTTCAGCTGAGTCTAGATTTGCACTAAGTTTAAAACTAATTATTGATGATTTCTTATGCCCGTCCCTGGCTTTGGTGCCATCTCAACCATGCTCTTGCTTCCTGCCTGGCTACGGGAGGCTGAATCTAAGCCGGTTTCCATGACTGCAGTACCTGTGTGCACACCCTGTAGGATCCTTTCCCTCGGTGTGCACGGGACCCGTGACTGTGAGGAGTGCCTTTCCCTTGACTGGTTTAGCTCAGACAGCAAAGATGAAGAGTAGCTGTCACCTGTGATTACATTATGTGATACGAGACTCCATTGCAGCGGTCGGAGAGAGAGAAATTCTCCACTGGGACAGCTGAAAGGCAATGAAGAAGCAGCCATGCTGTGAGAGGGTCACATGGTTGGGGCCTAAGGGTGGCCCGTAGAGCTGACAGTGACCCCTGCCTCACAGCCTTCGAGAAAACTGGGCCGTCAGCCCTACAACTGCAAGGAATTAATTCCCGCCAACAACCACCTGGTCTTGGAAGAAGACCCCAGCTTGGCACTACCCTGATTGTAGCCTTGCAAAGCTCTGAGAGCTGACCCCGTGAAGCCAGACTCTTGACCCACGGGACTGTGGGCTCACAAGTGCGTGTTGGTTTAACACACTACGTTTGTGGTGATTTGTCACGCAGCAACAGCAAACTTATGCACCAGCTTCACGCCGTTCTCCTTAACACCAGACACGTCGTGCGGGTTAGTATTGTGCCACCTATGTCCCACAAGGCGTCGGTTCCTCCTGCTTCTGCTCCTTCCCTTGCCCACCCTTGACAAAGTCTCTTTAGAAGGGCTTCACTCACCGTGGCTCTACTCTTCTCAGTTCGAAGCCTGCACCTTTTAGCTTTTCTTCACTTTCCTTTACGACTGGAGCTCACTAAAGGGTTGTCTCTGCAACCATGGGTGTGTGGGGGGGTGTTATCCTTTATTTCCTATTAAGATCATTTGAGATAATGCTGTCACAAAGTCTCTTTCAAGGCTGCAGTGCCCATCTTTCCGCACTGTATTGGCTTTGTCTTGTTGTCCAAGAATTTCTCCACCTGCTGCCACTTTTCAGTAGCTGCCCACGCTTGGTAAAGGAGCGGGGGTTGCTGGGAAGGGAAACGCCTGGATAGACTGGACTGACATTACCGCCACATCGTCACCTCCCATGCACACACACCGCACCAGAACCCGGCAGTGGCAAAGGGGTGGTTTATCCAGGCAGAGTAGAGTGGGCGTTTCCTACAGAGAACCACAAGTGGTTGTAGGAGGCGTTAGCAGGGACAGAAGTGGGGCTGAGACCCAGCATGTCTACAGCCACCTTCCACGGAGCATCAGCGTTCTGTTCTTGAAAAACCAAAGATCTGTGTGAAAATGCCAACAGGCAGCCTAAAATACATCCCAAATGTTGCATTTCATAAATGCTAACATCTCCGAAGTTTGGGCACTCAAGGCTAACAGGCCTTCTTCTGGGAAAATGTCAACCAGGAAGCCTTCTGTTGCACATGCCTTCCGTGGGCTGAGCTCACGGAGAAGGATGGGAGACACATGGGCTCTCTGTGCAAGGAGTCCCCCGGCTAGAGGAGAAGGAAAACTTGGGTTCTTGCTGTTAAGTAAGAATGCAGCTCCCATCCCCAGAAAGGAATACATGATTGAAGAGGGAAGAAGAGGAAACAGACTTGGAGGAGTCAATGAGTCGTGAAAACTCATGCGGAGATGAAGATAAGTAGAAGCCAGGTGCACAGAGGCGACTCTCAGAGAGAAGAAACTCCCTGTCGAGTGGAGAAGGAAATTAGGTGGGCAGAATTCTAGGGTGGGCCCGGAGATTCCCACCTCCTGGTATCCACACCCTATGTAACCTCGTACCCTTGGGTGTGGGCAGAGCCTTCAGGTATGATGGGATATCTCTCCCACAGTTAGGTCACTCATCAATGCACTTTGATTTAATAAAAAGGAGTGTCTTAGTTTGTTTTCTGTTGCTTGTAACAGAACACCTGAAACTGACTAATTTATAAAGAAGAGGAATTTCTTTCTTACCATGATGGAGGCTGAGTCCAAGCTGGAGAGGTCAGATCTGGGGAGAATGTTTTTGCTAATGGAGATTCTCTGTGGTGCAGGGCATCACATGGTGAGGGGCTGAGTGTGCTAACATGCAAGCTCAGGTCTCTCTTCCTCCTCTTATAAAGCCACCAGTCCCCCTACCATGGTAACCCATTAATCCATTAATTCATCCATTCAATGAGGAAACCAATACAGAGATGTCAACATTTGATTCCATGGATGGTGTCAAGGAGTAGAATTTGATTTTCAGGCTTACTCTTTTTCTGGCAAGAGGGAGACTGCAGAGCAAGGTTGTGGCTGGTGAAGAACTTAACCACAGACCTGATCCATCATGACATTTTCCCTTGGGATTTATTGACAGTACTGATGCCTTTTGCATAGCCTATTTTTTTTCTTTAATGGGTTTATGTTTGCTTTTCAAAATAAGGTAGTGGTTCACCGAAGGGAGACAGGAGAAGATAAACCACCACCACCACCACCATCAACTACAACAACAGCATAAATCAAATATAAAAACAGCTCCTAAGTTTTAGTAGAAAAGTTCTTTGGGAGAGGATGCTCAGATAGGAGGGTAGAGCTATGCTATATACTTTCCCCTTGACATTGACTTTTGGTTGGAGCATTTTACTGGGATTCTCACAGTTGTAAATATGCCCTGAACAGACCAGCACAAACCTGGACAAAACCCTTTTCCCATGGTTCCTTCTCAAACAGGCTGGGAATAAAAACATAATAACTGTACTGAATATCATGGGTGACCCAAAAGGAAGTAATTATTTAAAGCAATATCCTGAAAATAGGATAGATTTTTAGATTAGAGCTTTTTGGTCTTCTGAAAAGTGTGCTAGTCACGTAAATGTGGCAGGTGTCAGAGGCATTTTTCCTCCACCTGCCCTCCTTTCTCCCTGAACTTAGCTGGGCATTTCCTGAGCACAAGCCAGAATTCCTGCCCGTGATTCAGCTCAAAAGGCCCACTTTTGAGAAATATGCATTTTCTGTTTTGAGTAGGCAATACTCTGACATGTTTCAAAAGAAAAATAACACAAAACATATATAGTGAAAAGTATGGATTCTACACACTCTCTGTCACATCCCCACTCTGTGGTAATCACTTTTATTTTAATTCTGTACATACTCCCTGAAATGGGAAACATGGATATGTATTTTTGTTTCCTCCTCTTCATTCATTAAAAATAATTTTGAGAAACATAAAAATGAATTTAACTTCCATAGAAGTTAGACAAATTTGTCCTTCTTGCACAAATGTGCGAGGGTCTAGAAGACCCCTCTAAATGGACATTTTTCTTTATTTTAGCCTTTTGGTAGCTTGGCTACTGGTACTTTTTGTTTTGTTTTGTTCTTTTAGAAGTAGGGCCTTGCTCTGTCACCCAGGCTGGAGTGCAGTGGTGAGATCATAGCTCACTGCAGCCTCTAACTCCTAGGCTCAAGTGATCATCCTGCCTCAGCCTCCCATACTTCTTATTTCTGATCTGATACAAAGGAGAAAGCTAAGAAGAGAAAACATGAAACTATAATAGGCCAGGTCAGTCCTGAGTGATTATATATCATCTCTTACAGCTTCAAAACAGCAACATAAGACGGGCATGATTATTCCCATCATATAGTCAAGGACACAAGGCTCAGAGAGATTCAGTAATTTGCCCAAGGCCCTGCCATTAGGACCCAAGTCCCTTTGCTTCAAATTTGTAGATTTTCCACATGGCCTTGAAGGAGATGCCCAATTCACCATGGAGATTAGGCCCTGTTGGGCTCAAAGAAATAATTTAATTTTTCAGGATCAGGGATTCTACTCCAGCTGTTTTTGAAGTCTCTATAATTTCAAACTGAGTAAGACTCCAGCACATGTTGGAAGGGTGGTCTTACCCAGTGTGGACCCATCTGTGACAGCACCTAGCCCAGCAGTGGCTTCAAAGCATGGATGAGAAAGAGCCCAAGGTGGCTCTTTCCCCAGATTCTGAAAGAGACAGTAAGCTCCGGTGGGAGGGGGTTAGGAGATATGACCTACATGCTTTTTTCTTTCTCATGTCTAGAATGACACATTTATAAGTTTAGAAGGAGAAAACAAAACAATTTTTTTTCCCATGGAAACTTTTGATTATTAGACATGCACGTTGTGGGAGGGATGTTTGCTGTGTAGACCCAGCCTCCATCCACAGCTTGCATCTCTTTGGTCACCTGCGACTAGAGTCACGATGTGATGGTCCTGCCCACGTCATGTGAGTGAGAACCTGCCAGGAGGGTCCTGTAACGCTTTTCTTCTCTTAATGAAGAGAGACTCCACGGACGCCCTCTGTGCTTTGCCCTCCTTCTTCACGCATGGATGTCTGCATGAGAACCAGCCGCCGTGGCCGCGAGCCTGTGATAGACACAGAGCAAGAGGCTGAGGGTGGAGGGGCAGACACAGAAAGAGCACAGGTCCCTGAAGGTCCCTGGAGGCATCCATAAGCCATCTCATCAGCTCTGGGCTGCCCACCTTCTGACTTCTTGTTATGTGAGAAAAATAAACTCTTCTTGTTCAAGCTATTGCTTTGTCATCACTGTAATTTCTCATCCAAATACAAAACTACCGGAGGCTATCACAGACCTGTAATTTCTCCTGCTCAGGGAGAAATTTGATGGGTATTAAAGCTCTGGAAAGAATGAAAAACAGCCCCAAAAAGTCATCCAAGTTTTAGCAGTTATTAAAGCAAAAAAATCAGAATATGTGTTGTTGTTCTAAGAAATTTAAAGAGAGCCATATGTTATTTCTTTAAGAATATAGGATTTTTAATTAGTTTTTCTTTTTTAACACAACTGGTGGCATCTGATTTCTGATCAAACATCTAGTTGTTTGTTGTGCCGGGTTAAAACAAATTGCTTTTGTTTGTATTTTTTTACGTACATAACAGTAGGACTGCTAGTGAATGTGCCATCTGCAATGGAATTTTATTCTAAGTAAATGATATCTAATTAATAACAAATATTCCTGTCAAGATAATCACAGATGAATAAATAAAGCTGTCCATGGTCTTAAATTTTGAGAAATAGAATCAATCTGGGTTACTATTACTGGGTTACTATTTATGCCAGTGAAAAATAACTCCAAAATATTATATTTTGGGATGAGTTTGCAGTCTGCTTCACGGCTACTGTAGTTTGTAGGAGGAAATAGGTGAGAATAAAGGAGCACAGAAGTATCGTGATAAATATTTTAGGCCCTTTAGTAGCTGAGTGACACAATTTGGAGAGAGTTCAACAGAAAGAGAAAGAAATGATGAAATAAATTCAAGGGCTGTCATATGATGGAAGACGAAAAAGCTACAATCTATGTGTCTTGATGGAGCCATGACTCAGAATAATGTAACCATCTATAATTATGTGAAAGGCATCACCTGGGAGAGACAGAAACAGAAAAATAGCACTTTTACTTGGTTTTGATGTGTCTGGGCACAACACTCATTAATTTCTTCAGGAACTATTTATTGAGTGCCTACTGTGGGAGAGCATTGAGTACAACCCTTGCCCCACAGGGTCCACAATCTGGTGAGCGAGGCAGGAAACAAACAGGCTGTACAAACAGAAGGAGGAGGAATGCGCAGGCGCTGAAGGATGCAGAGCTGCAGGAAAGATAATCAACCTGCAGATGTCGAAGAGACCCCAGGGGAGGTGAAGCTGTGGGGTCGGGAGGAACTGAGAGGAACTAGCTAGACGGGAGAAGGAAGGCTCGAGGTGGCCAAGGCGTGGGAACTAACTCGTGTAAGTGCACCAAGGAGCGTGATGCCTCAGAGAAACTGCAAGTAGCCCGAAAGGCTGGAATAGGGAGCTTATGCTGGGGGCAGGAGGGTCTGCTGGGGAAAAGCAACAGCAAAGTTAATAAAGGAACATGCAAGTGAGGGTGGGCCATGGCATATTTTGAGCTGGGGAATTGCCTGAACAAATTAGTAGTTTGGATGGACCACTCTTGGGTATGTAGACTGAAGCCTGACACACTGGGTAGAAGCCTAGTCCAGTATTCCAAGCAAGATTTGGTTGGTACCAGGAACAGTGTGGCTGGAAGGGAATAGATGGATTAGAGAGGCTGCTGAGTAATCTGACAAGGGGTGAGGGAGGAGCAGGGACTTAGCATGAGACCTGATGGGGATGGGGATGCCATTCATTGCGACACCTGTCTTTTAATTTCATTTTTGGATGTATTGAGTTTGATGTGAGCATGTCCTTGTTGCAGTTGTGGTTATGGCCCTAAAGCTCCATGAGAGATCTGGGATGGGAGATATATGTGTGTGTGTATGTGTGTATATATATATATATATATATATATATATATATATATATAGAGAGAGAGAGAGAGAGAGAGAGAGAGACCTATCAGTATATACAAGGAATGAGATAGCCCATGGAAGGTACCCAGAGTAAGGAGAAAACAAACCAAAGATGGGATGCTCAAAATCACCAACATTAAAGGCTGGGTGACAGAGAGGAAGAAAGAGAACTATGAAGTAGTGATTTCATGACATGAGTGGAGAGTGGCATTTTAAAGATGAAAATAGCCACAGGATCCGAGTTGACCTTGCCAGCAACACTTGTGCTGGAATATCAGGGGTGAAGTTGGTGTGAAGATTGTACAACCAATATAAATAAGTGTCTTAGTCCATTCAGGCTGCTATAACAAAATACTGTAGACTGAGTGGCTTACAAACTATAGATATTTATTGCTCACAGTTCTGGAGGCTGGAATTCCAAGGTCAAGGTACCCGCAGATTGGGTGTCTGGTAAGGTCCTGCTAGACAGCACCTTCTGGCTGTGTCCTCACATGGTAGAAGGGAGCTCTCCGGGGTTTCTTATATAAGGGCACTGATCCCATTCCAGAGGCTCCACCCTCAGGACCTCATCACCTCCCAAAGGCTTCACCTCCTCATACCGCCACCTTAGGGATTAGGATTTCAACATGATTTTTTCATGTGTGTGGGGCGGTGAGGGGGAGAGGACACAAGCATTCTGACCATAGCAGAAAGTTTATTTTTTTGTTACAAATCTCAAATTTGGTTTTATCATATTAGCATTGTATTTGAAAACATTCTTGGGCTAAGTGACAAAGGGTGCTTATGGGGCAACTCTTAATATGTCTTAGGAGCAGCGAGATGGTTCACGCCACATTTTTTCTGTGTTTGTACCTTTTAAAAACTTTTTTTTTCAGGTGTAATTTACATATCATAATGTTTACCCATTCTAAGTGTACAATGTGATGATTTTTAAAATTTTATTTTGTAAGTGACACATAAGAATTGTACATATTTATGGATACATAGTGATGTTTGGATACATACAACATGAGCAATCAGATCAGGGTAATTAGCTATCCATGAGTTATGCAATCGTCACTACAATTCCAGTTAAAACATTCCCATCACCGCAATGGGATCCCTCCCACCAGTTTACAGTTCATCCTCGTTCCCTCTGCTTCAGCCCCTGGAAAACATGAATCTCCTTCCTGTCTGGATGGACTTGCCTATTTTGGACACTTCACATAGATGAAATCATACAATATGTGGACTTTTGTGGCTGACTCCTTCCATTGAGCCTGATGTTTTCAAGCTTCCCCCATGTTGTAGTGTGTGTCAATACTTCATTCCTTTCTGCCACTTGTTGACCAGGTGTTGACTGCTTGGTTTTGTTTCTTAGAATCCAGAGCTGCACAGAGGTGGATTCACCCCTCTCTGGCTACACTGCTCAAAAATCCCCCCTAATTCTCTGCTTCTCTTGCTCAAGCTAACTCTTGCCTCTGGTCTCCAGGGACCTGTACTGTTCTCTTCCCATCTGTGAATCACTGTGCTCTTCTCCGGCCATGCAATCCAGTGGGTATGCTCCCTCTCTGGGCTGGAGGACAAAGGCAATACTGAAACATGTGTCCACTTATGTCTTTATTACTGTCATACTGTTCATGGGTCTATGGAGACAAGGTGTATGGATACCAGGGAGGGGAGTGCTGTCCTAAATGCTTTGCCTTCTTTGGCTGAACAGACTCTCATGACACTACAAATGAAGAAATGGAAGGTCAGAAGATTCAAGTACATAGTTCAAAATCTCAGAGCTAAGTATGGGGGGGTGGTCAAAATTTGAATGAAGATTTACCTGTTTACAAAGCTTTTGTTCTTTCTGCATCATGGTGCCATTCTGCTTAAACTTATTTACAGGAGACTGAATTTTAGAAGGGGTGGTGACATACATCAAAGTATTCATAACACAGGGCACCATGTAAGAAGTTTGCATGGTGCCATGAAATTCCAGAGAATGGAGAGTTCCCTGCTGGTTGGGGAATACGGGAAGGATTCATGAAATGGGTGTTATTTCAACAAGATGTTGAAGGATGAGCTGGAATTCTCTCTGTCAGATAGAGAACAAATTGGAGTCTAGGAAGGTACCCAACTGTGTAGACACTGGCACCATATCCTAAGAAAGGCTCTGCGCAGAAGAAAATAACAGCAATTTTGAGTTAAATTGTGGACATATGGAGTTTGAGGAGAGCGTTTCAGCAGAAGATACACATAGAGCAGAAGAGGCCAAATCTTGCTCTATACTCCAGTCTTTTGAAAGGAATGACTATTTCTGAGTATCTTCCATAGACATACCCTGTATGGGCACTTTCACCTACTTCCTGCAGATCTCAATAGCTCTGCATCTTTCCTTCTCTCAAATGGACCACATCCCTTCTCTGCTGTAGAGCTTCGTTGGTCCCCTTCAGGGATCCTAAGCTCAACAGGGCTCTTGAGACCAGCAAGGAGCCAGCATTGATGGACTGCCCACTATTTGCCTATCAGAATGCACTCCTCCGTATTCTTTATGGGACTGACCATGCAAAGGAAATTCACTGCGTACAAACTCGACAGGTGAGTTCTATCTTTATCAAAGATGGTTTTGGTCATCAGAAAGATTTGCTAATCTTAAAATCAGAAGTCTTGGATTTGGATCCCAGCTGTACTGCTTGCTATCCTTGTGAGAACTAGATAGCATTGTACCTTTAGAAGCAGTGAGCAGGCTCATTGCAGCTGGCCCAGCAGAACATTGCTTTCCCCGAGTCCTCTTTTGAAGCTATTTTTACAGTTTTCAATGAACTTTGGTAATTCAAGAGTTGTGACCAAATATTTAATTCCTGCATTTTAAAATGATAAGTATTCAGTTTCCTCTTTCTCTAAACTCAATTGAGTGCTCTGATTTTCTGAAGTTTGGCAAGCTAGGAAATTTGCATTCATAGTACACATATCCTTGGGAGTGTGATGGAAAATGGATCACCCCTGTATTCCCACTTGTTTCTTTACACTGAGAAACCTACATGATTACCTAATGGAAAAATAATAGAAACATTAGGTGGCCCATGATTTAAAAAAATAACAGCGAGGCAGCAATTCTATCCCAGCTGCAAATAGATGGCAGGAGACTTCCCGAAAGGGCCACCCAGGTAATTAAGTGGTGGCCATGCAAGGAAGCGAGAGACCCCAAAAATAGACAACTCCATATTCGTCCCGGCTTTTAGAATATTTTATTTACAAACAATTTATTGAAATCCTAATATATAAGGCTGAGGACTAGGTAGCTTGGTGGCAGAAGTTGCTCTGGGTGATTGAAAACAGTGGTATCCAAACTTTGATTATATTCTTTATCAGTAAATAAGATAAAGAGATGTATCAATACTATGAAGAGTGTATGTATATTTTTGATCTTCCAATATAACGTAACACTCAACTATGCTGATTCAAAAGAAGGTTTTGGTGTATATCATGAACTCTTTTTGGGAGTAGCGAATGGATTTTTTCTTACTTATAAATCTTTAATCATTGCACTGTTGTTGTTATTACAGCTGCATGAATTTCCCCAGGGATTTATGTCTTCATTCAACATTTATTGACCCAGAATTAGGCAGTGTAGATTTACAGCTTTAAAAGTTTATAACAGAGTTAGGAGAGCTTGGAGTTATAATGTTCTCTTGAAGGTAACTGGTAGGAAAGGGTAGGGCTGATGACAAGGTTAGGAGACAGAGGTGAGGCAGAGTTAGCAGGAAGCAAAGATTCTTGAAGTTTCTTCCCTTAGTCACCAAATACCCAAGGCGTGACATCATAGCTCAGGACAGGCATGGTGCATGGGTGGGGGCGATGGTAGTCACAGCTGGTCCAGATCCTGTCTGTTGCTCCCACCATTCATCAAAAGGTGAGATGGGCTACAAAGCTGATGAATTCAAGACTCCTTTTTTAGACTGGGATCAATTTTTCTCAGAGTCCCAATAGGCTACCACATATAAGGGACAACTTTCCATATCAGCCATGGACAAGAAAGCTAGAAGAGACAGCATATGTTGCCTGATGTCTTTGTTGGGCTTGTAGCTTGCACAGCAGTTAATGTTGGAAGCCACAATTGGTGAGAGAAATGGGACTTCATCCCTGGTAATTTATGAGGCAAGGAGTAAAGTCAGAAAGAGATAGTGGTTAGGAGAAAAGCAAAGAAGCAATGCGAAGAGGAAAAGGGAGGAATGATAAATTTCACTCAGGCTTGGTGAGAAAGCATTATATTAGTTAGTGATTGCTACACGACAAATTGCCACAAAACTTAGCAGCTTGAAACACAGCACATTTATCATTTCACAGTTTCTGTGGGTCAGGAATCTAGGCACAGCTTAGCTGGGTTCTCTTGCTTTGGGGTTTCACTCAAGACTGCAATCAGAGTGTCAGCCAGGGCTGAGGTCTCATCCGAAGGCTGGACTGGTGAAGGATCTGCTTTCAAGCTCTTCTGGTTGCCAGGCAAATCAATTCTTTGAAGACCGTTTGACTGAGGGCCTCAGTTTCTAGCTGGCTGCTGTGTGGGGACACCTGCAATTCCTGGACACATGGGCTTCTCTGACACGTGAGCTCGCTACATTAAAGTGCAAGCCAAGAAGGCAACTGAAAGTCAGCTAACAAAACAGAAGTCACAGCCCTATGATCTAATCATGGACATGTCATCTCATCGTCTTTGATGGATACTATTGGTCAGAAACAAGTCACTCAGCCAGTCCAGACTCACTCAAGGGGAGGGGATTACCTGAGGGTTGAACACCAGGAGGTAGAGATGATGTGGGACTGTCTTAGATGTTGATGCAGCTTGGACCTCAACAGCATGGAGTAGTCAGTAGGGAAGAGGAAGATGATGGATGTTGAGGCTGGTGCAGAACTTCTCACAGATGCAGGATTGAGAATGGAAGGGTGATTTGGGGACAGGATTGGACTATGCGTTTCAAAACAATGTTCTCCAGGCTTTATTGATCATGTACTCTTGTCAGGCAAACAAAAACCATGAGCAGCTCTGCAAGATGTGTGTGAGTGTACATCAATATACACATATAGAATGATACGCGCATATATATGGCACAGACATATGAATGATGACACATGCACAAAAGCATACATACAGTTAGACGTATTTTCTGTGAGATGTGATACTAATATATATGATAAAATGCACATGAAATATAAATTTAAAAAGGGCCAATAAAGTAATATAAGGAGAAAATATAATAACTTTTCCCCCCATCCCAGTGGATTTTCTTGTGCAACCACGTTGCAATGTGTTGGTCAAGGACACAGTTTTCGAGGGTGTAAAAAGCTCAGGCAACTGTTGGCAAAAAGAGCCACTTTAGGGAGAGAGAGGGGAGAACTGGCACAGGGTGCTCCCTGAGCCTCCTCCGGAGTCATCTGACCATTCAACCAGCCTAGCACTCCAGAGTCCTGATAAAGAGTGATCACTGGCGGGGGCCACAATATCTCACACCTCCTGTCACAGGCAGACAGCACCCTCAGTGCCATCCCCAGCCCTGCTGACTTGGGGTTGGACCATGCTTGAGCAATCCATCCTCCTTACAGCCTCTTCTCTCTCTCTCTCTCTCCCCCCCTCTTTCTCTCTTCCCCCTTCCTCTTGCTCATGGGAGGGACAGTCCTTTTGTTCTATTCATACCTTCGGTTGATTAGATGAGGCCCATCCACACTGAAGCAAGCAATCTGCTTAACTCAGTCTAGATGCACGTGTGAATCTCATCCACAAATACCCTCACAGACACACCCAGAAAGTGTCTGGTCAAATGTCTGGGCACCCTATGGCCCAACCAAGTTGACACATAAAATTAACTACTATATGACTTCTGCCTTTAAGGCTCTCAACAACATTTTGAACAAGGCTCAGGGACAATATGCAATTTTCACACGAGGAAATGAGTAGCAAGTGGAAAAGCCAGGATCCAAATTCAATTTTTCCAGGTTTAATGTTCTTTTCTCTCCAATCCTTGGCCATTAAAGGATTTACTTACTGCAATAAACCAGAAACCAACAGTCTACTTCGAACAGTAAGCTACAGATCAGAGGTTGGCGAAGTATAGCCCCCAGCCTGCTTTAGTAAATAAAACTTTATTGGAACAGCCATGCCCATTTGTTTACATATGGTCTACAGCTGCTTTTATACTATCCTGGTAGAGTTGAGTCGTTGTGACAGAGACCATAGGGTCCACAAAGCCAAAAACATTCAAGATGTGGCCCTTGCTGGGAAAAGTTTGCTGACACCTGCTATAGATCTTCATGATCTTTGTCTAAAGAAGCACACTCGCTTCCTTCTGTGTGTTGGAATCGAGGTTGCATTAGGCAGCCGTTTTTATCAGTGAGAGAACACAAAGGCAGAAAGGGAGACCAGGGTGTTAATTAATGTATTTGCACCTCTTTGCATGCCATGTGTTTGAACGCCTTGTTTAATCTTCCCAGAGTCCCAGGACATAGGTTTTATTATCCCCGCTTACTAGACAGGGAAGCAGAGGCTCAGTGAAGACGGTAATTTGCTCAAGGTCATGAGGCTAAATAAGTGGCGCAGACGGGAATCAAATCCAGGACTTTACGACTCCAAAGGCCACATTCATGCTGGAAATGAGTGGACAGGGAGCTCGGAAGAGCCAGCGGGGACAGAAATCAGATGCGTCGGGGGGAGCTTAGGTTGTTGGTGCAGGGATGGTTTGCCAGCTGAATTTCCAGGAAATTCTCATTTTCACCCTGATGCTTTTCAAATGGATGCCTTGAGAGTTTCTTTAAAACCATTTTCTTGTCTTCTTTTGAATTTGCTTGACATTTAAAATTTTCTCCTGTCAGTCTTGGCTGCATTTAAAATGTAGCACCAGGCAAGCTTGTCGTGCAGACAGCCCGGAGACAATATTTGCGGTAAACAGCTCCCTGGCATCGTTAATGTCTCCATTTCATACTTTTATTGCTTTTCTGGCGTGCTCATCCGTGTCTTTGCCAGCTCAGGGATGAGACTGCATCTCCTGTGTGACCTTCCCAGATCAGTGTGGTCTTTACGATGGGGACCAGCCTGCTGCCAACAACACTGTATCTCACACAATCCACATCTTATTTCTAAGTCAGAGGTTGCAAAGGGGTTTACATTATTGTGCTTGAAACTGCCTAGAACAAAATGGTGACCACCCTGGTTTAGATCTACATCCTCAGCTAAAACAAGAAAAACAGAAAAGAAATAAAAAAAAATCCTAGAACCCAAGTATCAAAGGGGCAGACAGAAAGAAGAGAATAGTTTTCCATGCCATCTGTTTTTGAGGCAGATTGCAGACTCAAGACTGATTTTCCAATCTAATTTTCCAGATGTAAGTTACTCACGTCTTCCCATGGCAATGTGACAAGCGCCAGAAGTTACGCAGACAACCAGAAAACATGACAGAGAAGCCCGTTTGGTGGCGGGTCCCCTGCTTCCTCCCGGGTGCTGGTCCTCTGGGGTAAGAGGGTGCGTCTCAGCTGCTCCGCGGGGACTGTCGCACAGACACGTCAGATCCCATGGACCATCCACGGTGGAGACTCAGGTGCGGATCTCACGTTAAGTGCTCTTACTGCACAAAAAGGGGACACAAGGAAATTTTTGGAGGTGATTGGCTAATGGCTTTGCAGGTGTGTGTATATGTCCCAATTCATCAAATTGTATACATAAAATATGTAGTTTTTTATATAGCAATTATACCTCATTAAAGCTGTTAGAAAAATTGTTTAAAAACCCCAAAGCCATAGATATAACATTTCTTTAGGAAACCAGTCTCTCTAATAAAATAAATTTAACCAAAACAAAATCCAACAACAGTGTAGTAAGAGCCGGGAAGCTGAAGCCCTCCTGGTGATTTGCAAAGAGACTCACTGTGTTTTTTTTTTTATACTGGCTGATGTTGCTGGAAGATGGGTACAGGCTCATTTTTGATCCTCAAGTAACTATTTTAAAGCAGAGGCAAAACTAATGACCGCTGACCTGTACCACATTTAAAAAAAAAAAAAAGAGGGAGGAGAGGAACTTTTTAAAGCTCTGTTATACACTTAAAAAAAATTTTTTTTTATTCCAGCATATTATGGGGGTACAAATGTTTAGGTTATGTATATTGCTTTCACCCCACCCGAGGCAGAGCTTCAAGCATGTCCATCCCCCAGACGGTGCAGACCACAGCCATCAGGTGTGAATATACCCATCCCCTCCTCCCCCTCCACCCCCGCCATCTGCTTGATGAATGTTACTACCATATGTGCACTTAAGTGTTGGTCACTTAATACCAATTTGATGATGAGTAGGGTTAGTGTATAAAACAGTTGCAATAATGCTTATTGCTAAGTTGAAGGAGAGAAAAAACAAGACAGAACTAAATACTGTCAATCTGCATCACATGGATGATGAAAACATCTCATGAGAGCAGCTCATGCCCCGGTTTTCACTGGCTCAGCCCATGAAGGACTTGCAGCCTTCTACTTCTGCTTCTGAAATAAAACAATTTTTGCTTGTGTTCTCTGTGTAGAGACTGTGATTTTGCCATTTCTCCCCTTCTAGATTCAGTGAGGGGTGATCATAACTGGAGGCAGGAGTTGGGCAGCCAGTTCCCTTTCATTGCAGGGGCACTCTGCAGGCCACGTCCATGAGTTCCTGTTCATGTCAGGGTGACTTAGCCAGGGATGACAATAGATTCTGAGCAATGTCCCGAACGTGGCCATAGTTCACTTCTCTGGTATGATGGACTTGGGTTCTGGAGGGCAGACTCTTAAGGAACTGAAGCTGAAATCGCTACAGTTTCAGAGA
>CAUYPO010097735.1:0-38780 GCA_963574435.1 Cheirogaleus major | reverse complement strand
CCCAGCTACTTGGGAGGCTGAGGCAGAAGGATCTCCTGAGCCCAGGAGTTTGAGGTTGCTGTGAGCGAGGCTGACGCCACGGCACTCTAGCCAGGGCAACAGAGTGAGACTCTGTCTCAAAAAAAAAAAAAAAAAAAAAAGTCCATTATTACTTCTTATTTTTAAATTAGATATTTTAATATTTTAAAAATTATTATTAGTTTTCTGACACAACTTTTCCTAAAGTTTTGTTAATATACTATTTAAAACACTAAAAATAAAAAAAAATTCACACTACAATCAAAAACTAAGTATGGCAAGGAACCTATCTAGAACCTTAGAGGAAGTTCTATATTCTATAAGCTCCCTGAAATTAGATTGCAGGAAAGCATTCCATGTCCTATGTATGTTTTCACTCATTAAACAAAGAAGTTTTTTCCCTGAAAGAAGTTTACAACATATGAGGCCTATGGTTTACTCCTTTACCCTTATTCGGAAAGCCTCCCAGAATTATTCACCCAGTTGTTCGACTTCTGCTGTTTTACAGCCTACTGGTAAGGCTTCTCTTTCCCAGGGTAATTATAGCAGCTTATCCTCATTGGAAATGGATAAAGACTCCTTATCCTACCATTTATCCTCTTAGAAAGTGGCTCCAAGACATGGATTCAGTAATCCAGATGTGGTCTTAACCAGAGAGTAGGCTTTATCAGTACAGTGCCATGGGTGAAATTCCTTTGTCAAAGACTGCCCTGTTGAACATACTGTTTTAAAATTAATTTGTAATGGAGTAACTGCCCTCCCCCACCACCACACACACAATGGCATACACATTTTCCTGTGGATTTTTTTAAAATCAGGTTTTCTCCAACCAATAACCAAGAAAGTTTTTTGACTTTTAGAATCGCCCTTAACCTCTCATCACTTTCTAGATGGCTGTTTTTATAGACTTTAAAGCATTCTGATACTCGGTACCAGTTTTCCATATATTAGAAATGTCACATTAAAGAGGAAAATGTCCACACATTCAATGAACATATTTAAGCTTTAAATTGAGTGCTATAATGTTAATTTTCTCATTTCTACATAGGGATAGTAATTACACTGCAAAAGTTTTAATAAAGGAAGATTTATAAAATCTATCAAGCAAAGGAACTGAAAATTAGTAGGTAGGAAATAAACAGTAATTATCAGTTCTCAATCCTAGAACTTGGAGTAAAGCACAAAAATATTTTTCTTTATTGCATAGACAATATTAAAACTGAAAGAAGAGTCAATACTGTTATTTGATAATATGGTCACTATCAATCTAATTGAAAAAAATCAAAGCTTGTAAATTTTCTTTTAAAGCACTGATCACATTCTTCTAATCCATATAAATTGTTAAATCCGATTTTACACTTTGTATTAAAATTTAATTTAAATAATTTAAATTTATGATGAAAAAATTACTGTGTGAATCATTATAGAACACTAGGACATTTGTCTTTTAGATTTGAATTTTTAAAGCTCCAGAACCATAGCCACTCTCTTCTTATAAGAGACAATTATCCATGTGGATCTGAATTTTCCATCATCTGATATTATTCCAATTTATTATTACTGTAATTTTCTGGGATCTGAAAAGTTGAGTGGAATACTTGAGGTTATAATAAAATCTGTTTACTTTTCACAAACTTATTTTCATATTTAAAAATTTGCTGCTAAAGAAATAGTTATGCTGTGGGTGGACTTGATTTAAATCAGTAATATACAATTTTCACTATGAGTTAGGAATACACAATTTAATCAGTTTTTCCAATAAAAATTGTCATCTTGTGATCTAGTCTAGTCAGTCAGTGAGTATTAATTTTGCTCTTATTAAGTGTGGCATCCTGTTAAATGCTGGAGATATACAGAGGTAACAAAAAGGTATACATCTTATTCTCTTAATGAAGAAACATACTACACTAAGTAAAGATATGGGATATATACAGAAAAGTATACATGGTCTAGAAATTTTTAGTGCCTTTATTTTAAGAAAATATATATTATCTATTTTAAAGCAACGATACATTCATTAAAGTAATGTTGCAGTTGATCAGGAGATATGATAATAAAAACAATATCTAACATTTATATATTATTTAAGATGTGTCATGCAGTATTTTAAATTTTATCCTTTAATCCTCACAACAACCTTTTGAGGTAGGTACTTTTATTCAGATTTAACTAGTGTAGAAACTGAGATGTACAAGGCTAAATTCCTTGGCTCAAATCACACAGCTAGGTAGCACTAGAGCCAGGATTTGAACCTAAGTCTAGTTCCAGTACCCACAATCTTAACCACTCTGCTATTCTGCTTCTAATCACACATTTCCCCCAAGTAATTTATTGAAGCATGATTTACATCCAGAAAATACATAAATCTTAAATAAACATTGTGATAAATTTTCGTAAATATATATGCCTTTGTAACCATCACTCAAATCAAGGTATGTATGGATGTGTGAGTATGGATGTGTATGCTTGCACATTTTTGTGTCTACCTTGTGATAATTATACCTTGGTCAATTTAGAAAAACAAATTAAACTTTAGAAAAAGGAGAGGTGCCATTAGCAAGTGGTAATAATAACTAACATTTATTTGATCACTCATTAAGTGGCTACTATTGTTCTAGGTGATTTATATCTAGTTCATCCCATAACTCTATGAGGAAGAGGCTGCAGTTGTCTCCATTTTATAGAGGAGGGACTGAAGCGCACACAGATTAAGGAGGAAGTGGCAAGACTTGGCATTTTCACTCTATTAACTGATCAGGCAAATTTGTTAGGTAACAAGAGATGACAAGACAGATGGATATTAAGAGAGATTTTAAAAGCCCAAGAAAAGTTTCCATAATTACCAGTTTAAATTTGATTTCCCATACAGAATACAATTAGACCTGAACTAGATGCATATGGTGAGTGATTTCACCATGGAACAAACTGAAGCTAAAGTTAAAGTAGACATCTAGGAACCTAGGGAGGAAAATGAGTTGAAGACAGAAAATGTTCTTAGAGGATGCTCAAATTAAGAAGGGTGGGTTGATATGTCATGGGAGGAGAAGAGGAAAGAGCAAAGGAAAAGTTGCAGAATTGAGGAGTAAAATGGTCACCAAGAAGGGAGTAGAGAAGCACAGGAAAGCATGTTTGAACTTTTCCAGACCTTGGTCAAGTTCAGCCACCAGTTAAGTTTGAAATACTGGAAACATTTATATCCATAGAAAAACAGTGGATGTTGAATTCCTACATGAACTACTCTTTCTTATTAATAGTTGTAGGTACCACCTATAGATCACATTATCAGGTTAGGTCTTGCTCCTTTGACTTTTATTTCCCTAGATGGAATGCTCACCCTTCTTTTCTTCCTCCCTCCTTCCTCTTTCCTTCTTCTCTTTTTGTTAGTGATTTCTTAATCCTGGGTGTACATCAGAATCTTCTGGAGAGTTTTTAAAACAGTATCAATACCCATATCCCCTGGGAGAAAAAAGCATATATAAAAGAAGCATCTGAGAGCTTTTGCAAAGTATATGATGTATATCGTCTATGCCTCCTATCACAGACTTGCAATATTGAGGGCCAGAGCACAGTATTAGAATGGAGAGTCTATAACTTACCCTAATGGACCCTGATACATCCCCATCCATTTTACAAAACATTGCTCTATGCATTTCTCGTGTGAGTACAACCTCTCCAAAGGACTCAGATACTAATAACGCCCAGTCTTCATCTGCATCCTAGATCCCTTTCTTGTTCCAAACCCACATCACCATCTGACTGCTACATAGTTCTACCTGTACACCCAAAGAAACATTAACCTCAACAGGTCTCTTTTTAAAAATGTTCCCTCTGCCTCCCTCATCTGAGTGAACAGTGTTACCATCACAGAATCATGCTAAATTTCTCTTTTCCCCTGTACCCTTATTTCTTCAACCTCTTCCAGAGTTAGAAGATGGCAAAAGAAATTTTAGGGGAAAAAATTAGCCTAAATTATGAATTTGCCATACTACTTTTGAATTGGCCTCACTGACTCTAGTCTCATTCTCCTAAAACCCATTTTCCACAGTGCTGCCTAAAAGATCTACCTGACCATTTCACCCACTTATCTAAATTCATGCAATGGGTTCACCCACCCTCTTGGGCAAAACCCAAGATTCCTATGGTGACATACAATGCCCCCACCAAGAGCAATCAGAATATACACTACATGTTGAATTTTGTTTTTCCTTTTCCCCTTTCCCCTTTCCTTTCCCCTTTCCTTTCCCCTTCCCTTCCCTTCCCTTTCCCTTTCCCTTTCCCTTTCCCTTTCCCTTTCCTTTTCCCTTTCCTTTCCTTCTTTTTTTCAGGGTCTTGCCCTGTCACCTGGCTAGAGTGCAGTGGCATCATCACTGTAGCCGCAAACTCTTGGGCTGGGTTAAGGGATCCTCCTGTTTCAGTCCCCCAAGAGTAGCTGGGATGACAGACACATGCCCCCACACCTGGTTGATTTTTTGTAGAGATGGGATCTTGCTATGTTTCTCAGACCGGTCTTGAACTCCTGGCCTCAAGCGTTCCTCCCACCTCAGCCTCTCAAAGTGCTGGGATTATAGGGATGGGCCACCATGCCTGGCTGAATTTTGTTCCTTTAGAACAGTATGACAGTGGTGTCCCCAAAGGAACTAGAGCCTCCAATATTGATGAACTTGTGTAGTTCTCTCCCCACAAATCTGTGTTTGATTTTAACCATAACCAGTTCCAAGCCTAAATTTTTATACTCTTGGAAGCTCTGAACTAACATGTAAGAAGTATAGCAAGCACCACATGTACTCACCAGCAAATTGGTATTAACAGATCAACACCTAAGTGGGCATATAGGAATAACATTTATCGGGTGTCAGGCGGGTGGGGGGGGGAGGAGGGGATGGGTATATACAAACATAATGAGTGAGATGTGCAACGTTTGGGGGATGGTCATGCTTGAAGCTCTGCCTCGAGGGGGGAGGGGGGGCATGGGCAATATACATAACCATAATATTTGTACCCCCATAATATGCTGAAATAAAAAAAAAAGAAACTATCAGAGACAGAAAAAAAAAAATAGATGGCCACTTATGACCCTAACAGCCTAGTATCTGAAATCTTAAAACATTCAAGGTAATCTCTTTCCTTGTACTAAAATGCTTCACAAGTGCTTACCCTATAAATAAGAATAATCTCAATTTAGTCTCTATTATTTTGTTATGTGTTTTTAATATTTGATCTTGCTCTCACAATGATCACTTATTTGTTGCTAACTTGAGAAATTAATATAGCTTTAATTGCAAAAAAATTTTGTGGAGAGAAAAATAAAGAGAACCTGGGGGTGCTTTGGCTTTTAACACTGACTCTCCTGGCACAGCCTCTGTCTGAGACAACCTTGGTGGTCTGGCAGTATTGTATACGAGTCTTCTAGTTGGACAATAAACGACATTTGTGGATTTGTCCATGACCTCTCTTCTTCATGCACTGGCAGTCTCCGGTGTCATCATTAATTAGTCTTCAGGTCTCCCATTTGTCTGCTAGAAAGCATCTCGGATAAGCCAAGTTAATTAATTGGAGCGGGCAAGCTGCCTGGCCACCGGAACGCGCGACTGTGCAGGGACAGTCAGAGGGCAGCCCTCTCCTTTGATCCTGTGGAGAAGTTTAATTCTAACAGGCCACGTGGGAGTCCCAGCCCATGCGGGTGCAGAGAGGACCTCCGAGCACAGCAGTAGAGCTGCTCTCATTTGTACTGGTTTCAGTTTCTAATTTCAAAACCATGAGGTTCAGAGGCCTAGGGGAATTGTTTTACATTTTGCTTCATCTTTCCCCAGGAGTTTGCCTACATTCTTCAGTGAATTCTCGCAATGGGTGGTGGAACTTCGGCAAGGGAATGAAAATCATTATCCCTATGTTCTAAACAGGAGATTTGTGCTATGGCGTATTTCCATAAATATCATGCCTAGCATCTGTAGTGAATAATCCCCAGCCATGACTCTCTTGCTGTGCTGACTTTGACATGTTTCCCAACCAATTTTACTAAATCATAAAAATAACAAATAATATTTATGAGCCTGCTTGCTAGTGCCAGGCATTCTGCAAACCACTTATTCGAGCATTATCCCAGTTAATTCTCATCTCGTGCCTACCAGTGGGGAGGTCCCCATTTTGCAGATGAAAAATACAAGCTGCAGCCCACCTGGGCCCAGGTGGGTCTCCATCCAAGCACAGGCTCTTTACCACCCCAGGATATGGCCTCATAAAATTTGAGCCATTTGATGGGCACCCCATGGGCTCTGACACCTCTGCCAAGACAAAGGGAGAGCTGCAATGATCAACCCCGTTAATTCAGGCAAAAGTAGAAGTTTTGCTTTTGTAACTGGGGAAACAAGCTTTGCCTTTAACTTTGCTTTCGTTAGGGAGAAATGCCCTTGAAGGAATTACTGTCATAGCTTCAATTATATCCTATTACAAAATTGTAGGCATGTCTCATGTTATTTGTGTTCATAAAAAATAATTGAAATTGTTAAAATTTGATATAGCAGAGGGTGAATTAAAGGATTTAAAGGATTCTCAGTTTATTAATATATCGTGAGAAATTCTAGCTCTCCCTTATATATGGCTATGCATGTTCTCAGAATCGTAGCTGGATATCATCAGAAAAATTTATGTGGCCATGAAAGTTTCTTGAGAAATGCTGATTCTTCACAGCAGATGTCTTTCAAAGTGTATCTGATCAATGGTCTGCTCTTGGCCTATCCTCAGAACTTACCCAGTCAGGATAATCACCTTTACATCCTTGCTTATGCTTCACAGGGTGAAGTCGTGGACATTTCTAGGGTTCTTTAAAATATAGTAAGCCCTTTCAGGTCAGCTTGGGACACCTCACAGTGCTTGAGGAGTATAGAGACTCTGTGAACCCATGGCACACCTCTCCCAGAAAGAGAGGAAGAAGGGAAGAGACAAGCAGGTCACACTGCATCCCTGGAAAGCTCACCTGAGTCAGAGTCAACATTGCTAATTTTATTTAGACTTTGCCCCCCATAAGAATCTAGTTAAGCTGAGGAAATCTGATGTGTTGGCCAGATGCATGGAGCTCTCTAGAGAAGTTTGGGGACAAGTAAATGAAACCTTCATGATGATGTCTCAGGGATTAATATAAGTACATGAATAAATACAATTAAAAGTAAAACATAAACATTATATAGAAGGTACAAGAGATGTGTAAAGAATGCCAAAACTTTGGATTGGAAAAAGCTTTATGGCAATGGTGGCATCTCAGAGAAACTTTTTTGGATGAACACGACTTTGTCAGATGTAGTGGAAAAGTATGTATGGGGTGAGAGTAGAGCAGAGAACTCCCATGAGTAAAGGCACAGAACTTGGGAGGTTGGTTGATATCATGAGGAAAAATTGAATAATTTGCATTTTGTTGCTTAAATACATGTGGGAAATACAGGTGAAAGGTGCCATAAAAGGAAGGGCCTTAAATCCCAGGCCCTGGAGTTTGAATTTAATTGAGTTAGCAATGAAACCCATTCATAGTGTACCTTTTCCCCATTGTTTTCAGTGGATGATCTTGCCTTATAATTTATAGAGACCAGAGAAAACTTAAGCTTCCAAGTTAACTCTTGGTCTGTTTCCTCTCTTATAAAACAAACAAACAAACAAACAAACAAACAAAAAGATACCTTCCCCACTATTCCCCATCTCAGTAAATGGCACTGCCAGCCACTCGTTGTTCATCCCTTAGCCTTCCTTCTTCCTCAACCCTACACTGGATGCATCAGCAAGACCTATTTGTGTCACCTCCAAAACATATCACAGATCTGTCTTCTTTCTCTCTCTCCTCCAACATCACTCTATCTCAAACAAAGCACCCCTATTTAAAGAAAAGAATAGTGGTGGGAAGAACCTACTTTACTCTTTGGCCACAGGTCCATCTACTGGGAAAGAAGTAAAGGGAAATCTGGTAACAGTAGAGAAAGTTATAAAGTAGATATTATGGAGCGGACAAATAAGCTTACAAAGAAAGGTAAAAATATGAAAAAAAGAGATGTTTTGAACTGATGGTTTGGCTGGTTTTAAGGAATTTGTTTCCCATTTGTCTTGAGGGCAGGATTTGTATTTCTTCAATAAGGTTGGTCATTAAAAGAATTAATCTTTGCATCCCAATGGACAATATTTCCTAAAGAGCATTGGAATGGTTGGTTGTCAGAATCACTAATAGCAGATATTCTAGATAAGCTCCATTAAAAACTTTTAGAAAGTATTAGTAGCAATGTCAATAGGCAGAGTGTGAATTTAGGTGCTCCTGCCCTGTAATCTAGCATCCCTGTCTCATTACGAGAAACCCTGGATACCTCTGGGAATGTAGGGTGTTCTGACCTTGACTCAGAAAATGACAAAGGTTCCCTCAAGTCATGCGTTCACCCTCAGCATAAGTTTATAGTCTTCCAGAGTTGTCTAGGGTTTTAGCGATCTGGTTGGCAATGTTGCAAATGAAACATGTCATGTAACTAATTTCAGAGGGCATTTGAGTGGCCTCTTTTACATTTTCTGTGTTTCAATGCTGACATGTTGTTGCTTTGCCTGCAGTAAACATTCTGGGATGCGAGTTTCTTTGTGCGTGATTACTGGAAAGAAACTTCCAAATGTAAATAAAGGTCCTCTTCCTGACCCTCTTCTTCCAAAATGCCTTACCTTTATGTTTTTAAATTCTTCTAAGAGCTGTAGTATATGTTTGTCTATTTTTTTAACCAGGTGGCATGATTTCTTTATGGTGAAAATTCTAATGCCTTTATCTAGTCTCTTGGACAAGGATATATCAGTAAGTTCTGGCCATGGTCAATAGACAAAAGGGATCATGACTCAGCTCTGGCTTTGGAGAAATGAATCTTTCCCTAACCCAGTGCATTTCTGCAACTGGCACAAACATAGAAACCTTGGAGAGATGACTCTTGCATGGGTTAATGGCCTTTTGTGATGTTGAACTATGGTTTATTGTGATTTCCAGGCAGCCAAGTCAGAACTATCCAATTCAAGGCAACTTGATTATCAAAAAAGCAATCTGTTACAAATTCCAGATATTTTGTCTGAAGTAAATCACATAAAGTTATTTCACACATGCTAGCAGAGAATTAATAGGAAGAGTAGGTGAATGGGAAGCATGCAGAGCAGACACAGTCCTCCCTAACCTGGTTAGTTCTCGTGCTGGGATGTGGGTATCACCCCGAGGAATCACCAGTTTGGCAGTCTCAGACAACTTGGAGGCCTGGACATTTCTGGAAAACCTTTTTCAAGCTCTACTTTTGGGTATGAATCTGAAGAGGGTCAGGGCCCTTAATTCCCTGGGACTGATCCTCAAGTAGTTTTTGCCTCTTTTTATTTTGGGGGGACCAAAAGCAGAATACTTTACCTGTCCCAGGTCAGAGATTTTTCTGGATCTTTAGAAGGAAAATGGAATGATTATACATTTCCCTGTTCCTGAAAAGAGCTGTAGAATGAACTACTTGTTTTTGTTGGTCTGTTTGTGGTTTCAATTTTTGCTTTTTCCCCTTGGAATTTTAATAAATGCTGATTTGACAAAGAGTCTGCACAGTTGATATCCAGGCCAGCATAGTGCCTGGACCATAATAGAAGCTCAGCAAATATGTGTTCTTGAGTAAATCTAATTCTAAATTTCTCTTCATAGTAAGTGAGAAACAGATGGTGATGGTGTGCAAGGAGTCCCCAAAGGAGTATCTCCAGCCTTTCAAGGACAAACTAGAGGAGTTCTTCCAGAAAGGTAAGAGGTCTTGTTGGCTACGTGTACACAGTGCTGTGAAACATCCTTTGTTCTGTGACTCTTTCTCTGAGGCCCACCGCCCCTTGCATCTTTGCTGACCACGGGCAGCTCCAATGCCTTTGTTTGTCTGTCTTCCCATGGTGGTTACATACTCAGTGTAGGTGGAGTTGCCCTGCAGCTTTCATATCACCTTGCAAGTCCATTTTAATATCTTAGATCCTTTAATTCACTCCTGTTTTTGGAAACTTTTTGAGGACAAACCTTTTTGCCTCTTGATGGAGCTCAAGGAGATCCACAGGACATGCTCACTGACAAGTGAGTACATGCAGGGCTCACGCAGTCGTGTGTTTCCGATTTGTGGTCAGCCTGCACAGGTGGATGGTGATTATCTTCCTGGTTTTATGAGTGTAGCAATTTGGAAACTTGTACTTTCCTTCCTTTTCAGATAGGAAAATTAGGGCCAAGAATATCACACATCTAATGACTTGGCACCCATCAGCCCTTTGGGGTTAGGAAATGGAAGTGACATACATGAGACCCAGTACTTGCTTAGAAATCTGAACAAGTTCTGTTCCTTCCTCCACAGTTTTGGCAAGAGTAGGGATAGAAAACTTTTGTTGATCAGGGTTAGTGAACATGAAAGCTTAATGCCTTTTAGATATTTCCTATTACATTTCTCAAATTTAACTTAAGATGTAAAACAAAAGTAAGGGTAGGTTGGAGGGAGCCTTTTTTTTTTTTGCTAGAAAGCCAGAGGAGATGCATGTAGGAACCTTTGGGATATTCCAGCATGTTGTTTCTGTTATTGAATAAGGCCACATGACACCACACCATCAACAAAAGACTGTTAAGCAGGGTGAATCTATAAAGCATGGCCAAAGCACCTGGAGAATTGGCAGAGAAATTCTCAGTCTGTGAGTCACAGGAACTCCATTCTAGCTGCTCTCTTGAGGCAGAGATCATTGCTTCCTCCTGCATGTCAAGAGGTTGCTTGTATTGAAGCAAGAGAAGTCAGAGTTCTCTCTTGGACGTTGCAGAACCTCATATATGATGAAAGAAATGCAGCTAGGCAAAGTACCATCTTCAGAGCAAACAATGATACCAATACATATGTGCTATGTGACTATAATGGGTGGGTTTTATATATGACTTATCAAAATAATCACATCACTTTATAATTAAACCATGTAAATACAACCTAAATGGCCTGAACAAAAGTATAAAATACATTCCTTTGCTGACCCCCAATTAGTTAGTGTCTGCTTTTAACATAATGAAGAATTAACTGGAAATGATGCTCTTGTGTACTTGGATTCCATTTTTATTTTTAATTGCCGTTATTCTATATCTGGAAAAGTCTGCAATGTGTATGTCAGGGTATTATCTGCCTGCGTGCTGCAGTGGCTTCAGAGTCCTTCAAACCAACTAGCATCTTGAAGCACTTATATTGTGAATTTTATTCTTTTTGTTGAAAAGAGATAAATGTGAGTAGATTTAGAACCTTAAGAATCTTCTTTGGTACCTTGGAAAAGGAATTTACAAATCACCCTTCGGGGTTGTATGGTGACCTCTTCTCCACTAGGTCTCTCAAGAAAATTCTGGTCTATTCAGAGAAAAAGAATTGACTTGAGACAAACCAGATCTTGTGTCAGGGAAGCAAGGGTGTGGCCATAGTAAGCTGTTCTAAGAAAGTCCTAGAGCAGTGGTTCATTAGAATCACCTGGGGGAGATTTTTTTTAAAAAAATCTTGACACCTAGCCATACTCTAGACCAGACCCATCACCAGCATCTTTGGGGGTGAAAATTGGCATCGGAATTTTTTTTTACTCCCCAGTTGATTCCAATTGGAAATCCAGGTTGAGAACCACTGTTGTTGAGCTTAGTACATCTTCTAATGTGTGTTCAAAGATATTCATTCAGAGTCTGCTATCCATTAGGCATTGTCATAGCGCTGGAAATGCTAAGATAAATCATATATGCCCTGTCCCTCTCCCAAAGACTGTATTAGTGGGAAAAGATCTATAATTTAATACAGTCAGCTCTCAAAAAAAAATTTGAAGGAAACATTACCATTCTATTAAAAAATTTAAGAATATAAAAATATATAATATTGTAGGAATCTTAAACATTCCTAATATTGTGTGATGAAAAGTCTAGTATTGAAATAGGCTATTACCATGATCTCATTACAACTGAGTTGGTCAAAAAACAGCCTAGAATTGTACCATCCAATACGTTAAACACTAGGCACATGTCGCTGTTAAACAACTGAAATGTGGCTAAACCAAATTGAGATGTGCTATAAGGATGAAACACACACCAGATTTTGAACATGTGAAATACTTCATTTCTGATTTTTTATATTAATTACATGGTAATTAGATATATTTTGTAAAATGAATTAACATTAATTTATGAGTAAATTAAATATATTAATAACTTAATACATTAGAGTAATATTAAATTATCTATTTCTTTCACTTTTTAAGTGTAACTACTAGAAAATTTAAAATTTTGTTTGTGGTTCACTTTATATTTCTATTGGAAAGTGCTAGTCTAGAGACATGGCCTGTAGGCCTGCCTCATCTCATTCCTTTACTCTCTTCTTCACATTATCGCTGTACCTGCTCAGCTTGAATCCTGCATTGTTGGAATGCAGAGTTACACAAGATAGCCCCCTGTCCACTTTTGCTCTAGGTCTGGCCCCTGTTTGGCTCTCAGGCAGGGCCACTTAACTGAAGGAGGTGACAGCTTGCTACTTCATCAGGCTACACCTCTATGATTCCAAAGTGTATGGTTAGGGTCTGTGGTTAAGAAATATGTTATAACCAACAGCAATATAATGTAGCTTAAGGTCTGGGGCTTTGACAAGTTGCAGTATTACCAGTGGAATATCTCTTAGCTACTATTTGGAGCTTGAAATAGTAGTCCCTTTTTTATGTAGATGTTTTACTAATTCATAATAAATGTAGTGTTTTCCACCCACCACAAATATGCATTATTCACCCTGGATAATCAAATTTTTATGATAATTGTCATACAGTCTAAGTATAGCATTTTATCTAAAATGTCACTCATTATAAGAAATACCGTTATTACATGTGCTACTAACAAAGAAAAATTGCTACCAATTAAACCATGACATGTAAAAGATATGGTGTACTCCAATACCAGAGATGCCAAAATGTGAAAATTCCATTAATTTTTGAGTTGATATAATATGAGACTACAGTTAGGCACATAGAATCAAAGAGGAGGAATGCCCGACACTTCCAGGTAAATTACAGAAGACTTTGAGCAAAGGAGATATTTTTGTTCAGACTTGGAAAAAGAACTGAGGTGCTGCCGACAACTGTAACTAATATTTACTGAGTGCTTCTATACGCTATATACGGTGCAGAGCAAATCATCTTTTTACTTAGTCCTCATGATAACGCTCTGAATTGAGCACTGTTATCACCCTGTTGTACAGAAAAGGAGGTCGAGGCTTAGGAATTCTCTGCAGACAAGCTACAAAGGGCATCCTAGGCAGAGGAAAACACTGCATATGTCAGAAGAATGGAAGACACGATGTGTTTGGGGAATGGCAAGAGACTTGGTGTGGCTAGATCACAGGGCATATGAGAAGAACACAAGACCAAAAAGGAGATAAAAGTCACAATATGACTTGCTAAAGAATCTGAACTTTGTCTTAGAGGCAATAGATAATACTGAAAAGTAGTGTGTGCAGGAGTGATATGATCGTATTGGGTTTGTTTTGGTGTGTGGAGTTTTTGAGGGAAGATCACTTTGCTTTTTATTGTTATTAAGAAATATGTTATAATGAACAGCTGTATAAAAAGATTTGGGCAGGGCACAGTGGCTCACACCTATAGTCCCAGCTACTCAGAAGGCTGAGGCAGGAGGATCGCTTGAGCCCAGAAGTTTGAGGCTACAGTGAGCTATGATGGCACCTCAGCTGGGACAACAGAGTGAGAACTTGTCTCAAAAAAAAAAAAAAAGAAATAAAAAGATTTGGACAAGCTATAAACTAGTGAAGAACTTGAGCAAAGCAATGACAATAAAAATTTAAAAAGGAGGAACATACTGTAAATAGTAACAGGCTATTTTAGGTGTTGCAGGACAGGATGATCAATTAGAAGTGCAAAATGAAACAGAGCAGAAGAGGATAACTCCCCTTTTTCATGCTTGGATAACTGACTGGATGCCGAGGAGGAAGACTAGATTTGGGATGGAAGACAGTGAGGTAAACTTTGGACATGTTCACTTTGATGTACACGTGAGAGACATGAGGAGAGAGGTGGTCATGGGAGAGAGCCAGTTGAGACTTTAGAGGTAGCAGTTTAAGTCATAGGAATGAATGAGATAACAAGATAGCTCAAAGCATGGGTATAGAATGAGAAGTTTCCTGAAGTTTCAGAGTTTCTGAGCACAGAGTATCCTGGAATAACCATAATTGAGAAAAGATATTCCTATACTTCTATAGTAGAGCTTATACAGAATATTTGGCAAGAAAGCTAATTTTCCATTAGGGGGTCTTATCACTCATAAAGTCTTAAGCAATTGCGTTCTTTATGCCTGAGAAGTCACATGCATTGTGACTCAGGATTATTTTCACTTAAGTTGCAATTCAGTTTTTCTAACAATCCTGATGACTTAATTTTTCTTTTGTAAATCATATCCTGTTGCCACACTCCAGTGGAGATGATGTGTTTGTCCTTAGGTCTTTTATCATTTTTCTGTTCTCAAAATGCCCTTATTTAGCATTATTTGACAAAACCATAGTACTTGTTCTTGATGAATTTCATTTCCTGAGCAGAATTCAAAGTGATTTTAATAGCACCACTTTTCAGGGTTGCAATCTTCACAGTATCTAAGCCTTTTTTCTTACCTGTTTTTTTTCTTTTCCACAGTAGGCTCTTGTTGATTCCAGTTTACAGCTCAGTTCAGAGTAACCTTGTGCAGGCATTTTGTGAGCTCCTGCTTTCCCACCCTCACATCAAACATGGTCATAATGATATGGCCTTCAAAAATGTGATGCTCGCATTAAAAGTCCTCATAAACATGGCAGGGATCCTGTAATTGAAAGAAGGCGCAGAGCAACTGATTAGATCCCAGGTATGGATCTTGTAGGTGGTCTTTTCATGCTGTTAAATTGGTCATTTGTATTTATAGCTTTGGCAGGGAGGGCTGGAACCTACACTGGCTCTAACACCAGCATTCTCCCACACTTGGCCTTATCTCATTCTCCGTTAATTTTACCTGGCATCCGTGAATGGAGCGAAATTCAAAATGCATCTGCATGAACAATTCTAGTCCTCCTTTATCAAGATATCCTCTAAGGTTCTTTGAGCAGCTGAGATTAGAGATACTCTTAACATCAAGAAACTGCTTTCTAGTAAACAGTTATCGAGTAGATAAATTTACCAAGTTAAAAACAAACAAAAGCAATAATGCTGATTTCTCATATTGAATGCAAAAATAATTATATAAATAGCTGAATACTCCATGACAACTGGGACAATGTCTTTCTGAGCCTATTCACTTTCTCATCCCAAGATAATGTTTGCTCTGCTTGGCCTATGATAGGTGTTAATAATTATTTGTTGAATTGAATTAATAAGCAAAGCCTGAGTTGTGTAAATTGCCTAGGTTTTTTTTTTTTTTTTTTTTCCTCCATGGGTTTTCTATTTAAATCTTTTCAGAATTGGTAAATCATGCCAGAATCTGGAAAGATGAATTTTTGGTCCATAGTACATTTCTGTGGTCAGGTCTCTTAGACATAGAAACATCTTTCTATGTTAGGCATATGCATATAATTTATTCTTAATAAATATGTAGGTCAGATTAGATTGACAAGAGCCATAACTAAACCTCTAAACTGCAGAATAAGAGTAGGCTATTAAGTATTCTCTTTACTTCAACTCCCAGAAATGAAGAAACACAACTATCGGAATCACCATATTCAACCATTAAGGTTATAGAATTCAGGACAGATCAATGATCTGGGCAGTGTACCCTGTAGGAGGAAATAATTCTTACATTCTTCACAGAGCATATTCCACCTTGAAATCAGTTTCTCCTTCCCCTCTGTCTTTCCCCTCTCCATTTTTCTTCTCCTCTCCCACTAATTTGATATCTTTAACTTACTCAATTTTCCTTTTTAGCCAGGCATCCAAAAGGTTGTCTTTTCAATAACTCTAGTTCCCTTTTTCTTTTCCTTTTAATTCAATGAAAACATTTGCAAAAAGAAGAAAAATTTGTAAATTCTTATTTTTGTATACTACTAACATATCTGAAAAAAATTGCACCACCCCCTCCAAAAGAAGAAAACTACAGACCAATCTCACTATAGTTTTAAAATTCTAAATAACACTAATAGCCCATGTCATGGCCAAATATGATTTATTCCCAGCATGTGAAGATGATATGATACTGAGAGGTCTATTAATATAATTCATCACTGTTAATAGCTCTAAGAAGAAAACTCATATCATCATCTCTTAGCATTAGATGCTAAGAAAGGCCTTTGACAAAATTGAACATCCATTCTTCATTTTTAAATCTCAATGAAACATTGTTTTATTTCCTTAATAAGAATCCATCGCATCCCTAAATTTGCAACTAGTATCACAAAAGACCTATATACCTAATATATAAGAACTCCCAGATATTGTTAAAAGAATAATATCCAACAGAAGGAAAGCCAAATAATATAAACAGTGACAGAAGCTGCTCTTTATACATGTGAAAATATACCACTCTCAAAATAGAACTGTAAAATAAATTACATTGAAATTCTATTTTTCATCTATAAATTGGCAAAATTACGAAAGTTTGATAACAGACTCTGATGGCAATGCGGTAGGATAAATGTCAGTCACTCTTCCATGTTGCTTGTGAAAATGTAAATTGTTAACAATCCATATGCAGGTCTGTTCTGTTAGTTGATTGGTACCTAACAAAAATCTCTGAGGACAAATATGAACTAACCTAGGGCTGATATTCAGCTGCCCCTCACCATAATGGCCATACAGGTTGTCTGTTCTGTTCGTTAGTACTCAAGTCGTTGCTAAATATTACCCCTGAAACTAATTAGACAGGTTCATTCCTATAGTAGATAGAAAGTGGACAGATGGGATTCAGAGGTAGTATGCAGACTTTTCATAAATTTTGGTGTTTTAACCAATGTGTACCTCTCTAAAAAAACTGAACAAATATTTTTTAAGAAACAAACAAACAACTTTTCTATGGTACTTTGCACTTCAAATTTTGCTTCGAAACTCTGCGTCCCACTCAGTGCTTCCCCGTTATTGTACCAGTTGGGGTCCCTTAGCCTCCTGAACCTAGCCCTTCGTGTAAAATGTCCAAAGAATTCAGAATGGAAGGCTCTCGTTCAGTCTCCTCAATTCTTTACTCTTTTCTTCTTGTGCTGGACTGGACAACTTAGGGACTTTGAAGACTCCTTATGCTGCCCTTCTGCTTTAAGTGGAGGGCCAAGTCCGTAGCTAGTACCTTGCTTCCTTTCCTGTGGTTCTCCTCCTCAACACCTCTCCACAACAGCTCTAGGCAACAGAGTCCTCCTAACCATGGGAAAATGCATGGAAATATTTCAGAGGCATCAAGGGCTCAAGACAGTCCAGCACATACACAAATCTGCTAGAGCTTCCCAGTTCTTCCGCCTGGACTTGGATGGACTTCACTCATTTTGCTCAAGTTTTCATCACTCTCCTGTGATGTCTGAACCTGGAATGGTCCTGAGGAGGCCTCTACTGTGTAGGGTGTTTTACCTACTCCTCATCTTTTCTTGTTACCCTAGTCCTGTTCTCCATTTCGTTTAGGCCCCCTTAGCTCTCCATTACATAGGTGCTTCAATGTATATGTTTATGAACATACCAGGGTGGGAGAGTAAGGGTCTGTATCTTGAATTACTCTAACACAGACCATTCTTTAAACCTAACCACAGTGTAGGACCAGATATCATCATTTATATCTCAAGACCACTGTCAGTATCTGACCTCTTCTGTATTTTCATTTTAAGCCTTAACACTAATTTTTGAAAGAAAGTCTTTGGCTCCTATTCTTAAGCACTGTCTAAGAACTACATGCAATGGAAAAGAGATGGCAGTGGTTAGGTTTGAGGAGAAGTAAGGTGACTATCATTAACTCTTGCAGTGTCTTCTATAGAGCAGCAGAAGATATTTATGCACAGACACCCCTCCAACTCATGAGACCAGATTGTTTGATTGCTTTAGTGGAACAGGAACTGTACCTTAAATTGATTTTTACAATTTTTGAGTAATGCTTTAACCATGTCTGGTAATATTAGGGTCCACGTCATCATTGGTGGTGATGGTGGTGATCTCTTCATTGCTCTTTTGTCACAGCAGAATCCAAGATCCTTTGATGAGATTCTGGAGCTGCAATTGCATTGCACCTTTCCGATGAGTAGAAATATACACAGGTGGAAGTAGGAGATGAGCCTGGCTTGCTCTTTCTGAGTTGGGCTCTTTCTTTCTATGTATAAACCTTGTTGTCCACTTGTGAATTCTTCCTTTCCGTATTTTGTTGTTTTGTTTTGGAAAAAGTGAAAGTAGACTAAGGAGTGTTTCCCAGAAGCAGGGTTTTAATAAGTTCGGAAGTTTTGTTTGTGACACTGAGCCGTGAGCTCACAATTTACTCTTTCTGCCATGACTACATGTATACTTTTTGCTTAGAAAAGGTTTTTTAAATACAAAAATCTTTCATTATATATTTTCTTTAAGCAATACTTTTGTCTATATATAGACACGTATAACTTTTTCTGGTTATTGTGGTAAGAACACTTAGCAAGAGATCTACCATCTTAAATTCTTAAGTGCACAATAGAGCTTTATTAACTGTAGACACAATAAAATGTGTGTATGTGTTTGAAGTCGAGCTTAAAGTTAGAAGGCCTAGGTTTGAACACTAGCTTTATCACTTAACTTTTCTGTGTGACTTTGGGCAGCCTCTTAAATTTCTCTGAGCCTTTTTTTTCTTGTCTGTAAAATGGGAATAGTAATATCTACTACACGATGTCATTATGATGATTAAATGAGAGAACATATACATGAAACCACCATGTAAACTATAAAGCATTAATAAATACAATGCATTGTATCTAGAGCATTCTTAGTATCCCGCCACCACTCTGTGAAGAATACCAATTTGTTGAAAATTTCCCTCTTGAGTTTTCAGTTTAGGGGTAGGGTCTGCTGCTTGACTGCAACAGTCAAAGCATAGTGCTTCAGTTAATCCTTTGAGACTGATTTTGTCATTTTTAACTTTCTAGAGAAGGAAACTGAGCCTGAGGGTCTCAGATACTTACTCAAGGTCAGGGTCATCTCAATCCCAATGTTGTTACTGTGCCATGGTAATAACTTGGAAAATCACTTGTTTTTTCTGTGTCTCAAGACTCATGTAGATAAACAGAAATAAGCATTTTTCTTTCACCATCTAAAAGAGAAAAGCATCAGAATAGCAGACTTTCCTTAACCTCAGGGACTCCTTTCCTGGAGTCCTAATAGAGTCCTCCTCTTTTATCTTCCCCAACAATGACAACAACAGAGTTGCCATTGTAATTTGTAAAGAGAAAGAATAGCAGTGACAAGTATTTAAGTAGTTTGCAGAATCAACATCGAACTCTGCATCTTGCATAATAGTTGTTTTCACAATAAATTGCTTCATGTAATTGTTGGCCTAGCCACCACTTTCTCTTTGGATTCTCGGCAGCTATGGCAAGGTTTTAATCAATGATTGACTGCAGTTGCTGTCACATGACTTCTCTTTGACTTACTCAGTTACTGTCTTCTTCTGATGGAAGAACTTAACACCTACATGCCTTTGGGGAGTTATTTTGCAGAATACATATTATACGATAGTTTTGTATATAATGTCCAACTCTGGAAAGAGCTCTTCATTCTTTCAAATAATAATGTGTCTTCTGTTGAGTCCATTTTGTATTAAAAGAATTGTGGCAGCACTCTTAGGGGCCCGGGACTAACGCATGTAGAGCATTTAGTACAGAGCTCAGCACTATATATATCAGCCACTGCTGCTGCTAAGTTCTCATTTTGTTACAGTCTTATCAAATAGTTCAGAGGATGGGGCTCAGAAAATTAATCACAAATGTTTTATTTACCCAATGGTGTAAATAGCAGTGGTTCCAACTGCAAGTGGCAAATAATTATTAATTACAGAGGAAGGTCTTAAGTACTAAAAAGAAAGTCATATTCATTCTTTTTCATCTCCTCTAAAAGTAAGCCAAAAGCAAAGTATATAAACTGGATTTCTCTAAGACCTGAAGCCTCCTTTTGTTATAATTTAAAGATCATCCTGTATATAAATTGAGTGAAAAGTAAGTAGAGTTAGCATAAATTAAAAAGGTACCAGATATGCATGGAGCTCTTCTGCAGAATTGTGTCTTTCACCATTCAAATACTTTAAATATTTTAAAGTATAATTATAATTTTTATGGTTACATTTAATGACAGAAGGGATGGTCATAATTCCATTAAAGAAGGCATGCAATATGGATCATGCCTTGTGGCTACCCAAATCAACAATATTACCACCTAGTGGCTGCTGAATTGAACTGCAAACACAGGATCCTTGAGAATCCTCAAAGTCTGAGTACCCTGTCTCAATGGCTAAAAGTAATGGAAAGTGACAGTATATGCCACTAGGATTCACAACTTTAATGATCCTCAATAACTGTTAATTACTGTAACACAGCTTTCTAGCGGATAGAGAGAATGAAGAGAATTTGCTTTTCCCTTTTTCTGAGAAACTGAGGCTTCACAAAGTTGTAAACCGAGGCTAGAGGATGTGATCATTTAATTCCTTAATCCTTTTTATCCTTTGAATTGAGAAGAAATAGATCTACCTTCCCTACCAGTTTTTGTATTTAAGTATTGATTTATTTATAACATTTTTCTTCTGAAAATTAAAATATGTATTTGAGTAGATCAGAACTGTTTTAAACATGGATAAACAGTGGTTTTCTCACTATAGGAGATATGTGGTATCAGCTCATATCCCATCATAAATTGAGCAAAACATAAGTGTTTAGCTTCTTGAAGTGCCAGTCCGTGACAGCTCATCTTTGTCCTGCCTCGGAGTCAGGCATCAGGACCTTTGCTCTTCACCACTTCCACCCTCCCCCTAGCATCCACCAACTTGTTGACATTCAAATTATTCACTGAAATACCCAAACCATCTGCCTACTGAGCTCATCATACCATCCCATGTCCTTGCTCAAATAAACAAAATGTGGAGTAATTGTAATATAATAATTCTAGGATAGTATAATACATTCAATTAGATAATGTAGAAAGCCACTAAAAAATCTATTTGAAATTTACATTCTTCCCAGGAGGGCATTATTCTTCTCTTAATATCTTCCCTTTGGCTTCATGACTCTAGGATTAAGCCTAATTGCTAACACAATATATGTGCATGATTATCTGCTTTCTTTAATTTAAGCTTCCTTTGGCATTGGTTCCTAGTTTGTAGTCATGGCTGTGGCATTGATGGTAATTGGTCTGAGTTTCATGTGGTGAAATAGGTTCCAGCGTGTTGACAGCAATTAATGGAGCTAGATAGTCCTGGGTAAGAGTCAAGGGGTGGGTTTTGCATCTCTTTCAAATTGTTTTTTCATTGTTTCTGTTGTAGTCTCCTGGGAGACTATAGTGAACAGAGGGCTGGTTTTAAAATCATACTAACGTGAGTTCAAATCCTCCCCCTAGCTTTCTGACCTTGGGAAACCTACTTTATACAAACAAGGCTGAGGTTCCCTCATCTCAGAGGTAATAGCACCAATGCCATAAGGCGATTGTGACAATCAAACCAGCTTAAAATGTACGCCAGTCAACTATGCGCCCTTATGTCTTACTAGCACAGGTAAAGTTGTTCAACCTGTTCGTTAAGTATTAGTTTAGGTCTTACTATATGTTCTAAGCACTATGCTACTTGCTATTGATACAGTGATGAGCAAGATGAACAGTCTTTGCCTCTGGAACTTTTATTTGCCAGTGGAGATTATAGCCTGTTGGCATTAGAAATCCATAGTGTATGTTCCCACAGTGTATAATTGATCCTCAGATGTTGTGGTCTCTTGGTATCTGGTCTCTCAACTAGTAGACTCTGGCTTTTACTTGACTTGGTCCATGAAGATGTACAAAGCTGACCATCAGTGCTTACCCTAGGAAAAGGGATTGGTATTGTCCCCATGGGTTGCATAAATAGCAAAATACAGATCTGTTTGTTCTGGTCCTCATAACTTCTTCAGGATAGAAGGTATTTCCAGGAAATGCATTTTATCATTCTCCTCAATCATCCTCTGTGTCACTATATGGGAAGAAATACACAGCCTCATAAATACTAGCCTCACAAACCCAGTCCCCCAAAATGATTCCCATGATACATGCCTATTTTAGCACATGAGAACCATCGCCATCAGCCAGAATATATTTCCTGGGGCTTAATATAAGGTCTCATTCATTGTGGTTTTCTACTCTACTTTTTCTAAGATGGAGTGATGGAATGTATAGAATTAGTTAAAAGCCACTTCTAAGTCACATTGAAAATAATTTTTTTTGGTTACTTTATATACCAATTTTCTGTTCCTGAAAATATAGAAAAGAAACCAGAAAGTGGAATTCATCTTAAAGTTCATGAGCTTCAATTACGTGTTCCAGGTGGATTGGTTTGAAATACCATAAGTCTTAATTTAAAATACTGAAATTATTCCCTTGGATCTATGGACCCTCTTCTCCAGGGACACACTACATATACTCTGATTCAAATACTGCATGTGTGCCTATCTCTATTTCTCAAAAATATTAAATGGACTAAATCCAAAAGGCATCTAAGAAGGAACAAGCTAGAAAAGTAGCCTATATTGTTTCCCACAAACTGTGATGATCCAAGCCAAGATCAATGAGCTGTCAGGAAAAAGGGGGGGCGGGAAATTCCAAACAAAAGTATCTAAAGTAATAGCCAAAGGGATAAAGAAAACCACTGGCTGGATAAACCGTGATAAATGGTGGTGGTTTGTTTGTTTTTAAATTTTGTTCCTGTCTGTAAGTCCCTCCTTGAGCAACAGCTTCTGTGTAATACAAACCTTTTGTATTGTGTGACACTCCTGTCTGTGTATCTTCCAAAGATTGGGGAGGGCGGAGAGAGGAATCATCTTTTCTCCTTTAAACAGTTTCTCACACTGTTTGGGACTTAACCAGTTGTGTGCACATTCTTCTTCCAGTACTCCAGCTGTCCACAATTACAGTCCGCTCCTTGCTCTGTAAGAATGGGGCATGCCAATTCATTGGCACAACTTTCTCTCGTGTTTGTTCCATTTGCATACACTCCCCTTCCCTCCTGGTCATCCCAAGAATTGGTCTCCGGTATAGACTACTGCTTGGCCCCGCAAAACAGACGTCTTTGCCTTGATGCTTACTCTAATAAATGAGCCTCTGGGACCCATGCAACTTGCCTGTGTGTGGAAAGCCACAGGATCTAAAATGCCTTTCACACAGCTCCTCTAGTTTTGAAGCAAAGTCATTAGTGGTTTTAGTCATTTGCAGAGTTATATGCTGAGATTAGAGGTTTCAACCATGCTGTTATGTCCTCAATAGTATCTTGAACGTGCTAATACCAAGTGATCCCACTCTTCTAGTAGTATCCTGGGAAAAACAGAGCTGCCTCCAGCTAGCTACTCAAGTAGTATCACATCACGGCTCCTCCTGAAATATGACAATCCTGGAGGTGACCCAGTCCTCAGCCTTCTCCAGAAAAGAGGTATCTCTTCCTCCAGCTTTCTCTGCCTTCCCACTACCGTAGTCACTCCAGTGGGAAATTCTAAACCACATAGATGCTCCCCCAGGGCAGGGGCACAGCTGTGACAAGAGAAGGCTCAAGTGATGGGTGAGCAGCGTGCTAGACTGGGACTGCTGGGCTTTGCCCACAGACCCCCAGGCTGCCCCTCGCCCCGTTCTGCCTTGGATGCCAGCATTGCAGTCCTCCTCCCTGGGAGAATTGGTCACTCCTCAGTTTTGTTCAATGCTAGTTTATAACGTTATTAATATGTGGCTCTCTAAATGCTCAGAGGGAAAAATCTGAACTTGGTTTTATTGACTTACCAATGTAGATCTCCCTCCCCTTGAGCGTACAGTCTTCACTATAACTACAATTAGTTCTGGGTAATTAGAAGCAAGTTAGCAAATACTTTTTTTTATTGTTGCTTCCCACTTCATGGCTGTATTGCTACACATCAGCACAATACCTATGAGCTAAACAGTAGGGAGATAGATTTGTTTTTTGTAACCCAATCTTATTTTGAGGAGAAATAGGTTCTCAAGAGAATCCTCTCAGTCCTATTTCCAAGACTCTGATAGGCCCCAGCCATTATTGATTTCCACAGTCTACTGAGGGTATAACTGAGAAGTCTGGGTCTCTTGTCTCAAGAAACCAACCTTATGATGTAAGCAAATAAAAACTGTAGATGCTATGCTAAGAGATGCTAACCATCATTAACAACCATGAGCATTTTCTGGCTAATGGCTCTTTGCATGCAAAGCACCCTGCTGTGGGATCCAGGGGCTTCAGGTCCTTGTCCTCAAGTAGCTTAGAGTCTAGCCTGGGAGACAAGAACACTAAAATGGAAGACAGTGCGGCAAATGCTAAGTGTCAAGGGAAGTCTGAAAAGACTGAGGGGTTCACTTAAACAGAATCGTCTCAGCTGCCAAGGCCTGGAGGTTAGCTTGGTGTTGACACTCCCTGGTTGATTCTTTCATCTGAATATTCCAAAATTTCCCGACCTCATGGAGTGGGGATCCAGCTCTGTGCCGGCGTGGGCGGAACGCAGAAAGTGGTGGACCTAAAGCTGCTTATGGCCGGCCAGCTGATTGAGCCAGTCTCTGCTCCACTCGCCTCCGGTCCTTGGCTTTGATCTGGCGGCGCTTTCCCGTGAGACTTCTTCCGAGTCCTCCTCTGTCACATATCACAGGCTCCCTCCAGTTTGGTCCAGTTTCAAGGGAAATGAGCTGTTTGTCCAGTCACCATCTCTGGGCTGTGTAAACAAGCAGATGGGCAATTAGTGGCTCTGTCAGGGCCTTGGACCGCGGCTCTGCTTGCACAAATGGAGAATCATCACTCATCTTTTGGACTATGGTCGTGCAAGCATGAGATAATGGGGACCGCTTGGCTTTCAAGATTTCTTCATGCTGTTTAGATTTCAGTCTTCGTGTCACAATCCTATTGTTCAAGCTTTTTTGGCAACAGCAACCACTGCCGCTCAGCTCATTTGGAGAAAAAAATAATAATTTAGATTCTGTTGCCTTGATTTTTCCCCTCATTGAACGATTTTTTTAACGAGCAGGAAATAGGACCAAGACATAAAGATCTGTAGGTAGTATCTTTCCTTAATTAGCCAAATGCTGACAAGAGAGGTCACCCAGCTGAACGAAGTTTTTGCCCTCCCTCTCTAAGCAGCCGTGTTGGTTGTGCACACAAGCTGGAGGCCAGGAGAGGACTGAGCCTGCAGTCAGGTCACTTGTAACCCCGGGGCTGCTGTCATTCGTGTTTACTTGAGCATCTCACCCTGCGCAGCATGTTTTCTTCTTGGATTCAAAACGCCCAGAGGCTCCTCTCAATCTGCCATTTGTCTCTTCTTGAGGCGCAAAGAAATCAGATGCTGGTCCCTTGGTACTCGGCACCGGACTGTCCTCAGCATGAGCTGGTGGCATCGTATTTCCTCTGCTCTTTCTCCAGACATTGGCATCACCTCCTCAGATTTTTTTTTCTTTCTCTCCTTCTGCTTTTAATTTTCTTTTCTCTCTTACCTCAGTTTTCTCTGCCTTCTTTCAAGCTTTCTGTTTTCTCTCAGCTTCCCCTCTGCCTCCTTATGTTTTTGGTTTCTTGTGACTTGCTCTCCAGACTCTTTCATGTTCAGGCATCACTGTCTTTGCCCAGCATCATTCTGAACATTCTGGTCTTTCCCCCACCACCACCACCACCGCTGTGCTCCTTGCTTTCATTTTTCCCGCAGCCCTCCACCTCAACCTCCCCAAACCTTGGAAGTTCTCCAGATGGGGAGTGCCTCTGGCTCATGCCACATGCACAAGGCAAGAGCACTTGATGATCCTTTCGGCGTGAGAACTATAGACACAGTCATCTTGCCTCACTTTGCCCTCAGGTGGGCGTCTGTGGATGGGCAAGGAAGCAACAGAAAGCACATCCTGTTCTGTGACCAATCACAGCTCTCTTTCAGTTGTTCTACGGCAGGTGAGACCCTGAGAAGAAAAGTAATGAATCAGACATGAATTCTAGCCTCAAGGACCCTATATCTCTGACACAAAATCTTACTCCACCTTTTAGCAGCATTTGATACAGTTGGTCAAACAATCCTTTAGAAAACTCTTTCCCTTAGCTTGTGGGCCATCACCCTCTTCTGTCCTCTCTCTACTGATGAATATTCCTCCATCTCCTATGCCAGTGCTTCATCTTCCTAACCTCTAAACATGAGAGGGCTTCAGGACTTCAGGGCTTCAGTGTATGATTTGTTCCTGGCTTCAAGTACCATCTTGATTCTGGCGACTACCAAGTTTATATCTCTAGCCTGTACCTCTCCTCTGAAATGCAGATTAGTATATCCAACTGTCTATTCGACGTCTTCACTTGGATGCCAAATACGTATCTCAAACTTGCTGTCCAAAACCAAACTTTGGGTCAGATTTCCAGAGGAAGGTAACAAGGTAGGAGGCCACTGAGAGGTGCTCTTGGCACAACCACCTGCAGAATCACTTTGGAGAGAAAGGGTAAGGTAGATAGATACAAAGGAAGTAGACATAGAGAGGCAGTGAAGACTGAATCAATAGGTAACGATGGTTTGTAGACATCGAGGTATACTCCCCCAAACTGGAAATTTAACAATAATATTCTACAAATAGATTGGCCAAGAATCTCCCATCTACCTAGGTTCTACCCATCTTTATGTGCCACCTCTGAGTGCTCCGCTCCACATTGGGCTTTTCTCTAACCCCTTAGGCACTTTACTTCTCTTGGCCTCTGTTTCTTAATTTATAAATTGAAGGTGATGGGCATTGGCATTCCAAAGGTCCCATCTAGCTTCAACATTATGTATATCTGTGATTAGCAGGTAATAAAGTTGGAAAAAGAGATGAAAAAGTGCATCAGCATTGTGGAGAGTGGAGAGTTCTGGGCCAAAAGGTCTGTACTTTATGTAATGAAGAGCCATTGAAGATTCCAGCAGGAAAGTGATGTTATCAGACCTGTGGAACAAAGAGGTAATACCCGCCACAGTGTGTACAATGAACTGGAGGCAGGAGGGACAGTGATTGGAAGTGGAGTGTGCATATGCAGTGATGTATTTGTCTACACATCATTCTGAAGAAGAGTGTGTGATGACTTCCTCTGACTGAGCATGTGATTTTAAAAAAGCAGAATATTCATTTAATAATCCATTTGGCAATACAAGGGAAAGATGATGGCGATTTAAACTAAGGTGTATTTTATGGGAAAAAATATGAGAAGTTGAACACGGGTGACATTATAGAAGCAGGGTCTCCAGGATTTAGGCAACTGATTGAATGTCAGTTCCACAGAGGCGGAGACCATCTCTCAGTTGTGTTCACTGCCGTATCCCCAGTTCCTGGCACATAATGGATGTATATTCAATATTTGTTGAATAGATGAATAAGAGGAATTATATGTGAGAGAATGGGAATTTAAAATGACTCGGAGCTTAAGTGACTGAAAAGATTACCATTGAAAGAGAAAAATGAACACTGAAAGATGAACTGGAAGAGACTTTGATCTGAAACATACTGAGAATATATGGAATAAAGTGACAAGCAGGTGATAGATACTTGAGTCTGACACTCCCAGGTGGGGGATCAGCTCAAAGCAGTGATTGGTAAAACTGTATTGGGATTGAAGATGGGAGACAGTAGAGCGTGAAGAAAGCAATGGAAAGAATTGGTGTGGGTGGGTAACATACCATAAGAGATGGAGAGGGGAAATAATCTGAAGAATTAGAGGGCCTAAGGTAGTGCACTGCATGAAAGCTAAGGAAAGAAAATTCCAAGGAGCTGACACATGCTCATGTTGCAATGAGACTGAAGAGGATGAGTACTGAATGTCAGCAGAAGCCGGATTCAGTACCCAAGAGAGTGGAGACTGGTGATCAGAAGTGATCATGCGGCGACAGTAGTGAAAGTAACTCACGGAGGAGCTTCACCTCTGGGCTCGGGAGGTAGTGTTCACATCTCGTCGTTCTTTGGCAGTTGCAAAGCCCATCCCCGTGCATCTTGGTTGAGCCCATGTTTGTATCTCAGACTCAAACTTGCCCGAAGACGGGAGTAAATCTCACTGCATACTTTTCACAATGTTAAAGCATTTCGCTACTGCTGTTTATTATCAAGCTTGGGGGAAAAAAGGGTTACCATTTTCATTTGGTTATGTGAGTACTCTCTGACGAGGGACTTAGAAATGGGAAAGGCACAAAGTGTCCTGGAGCATCATGGTGCAGCATAGGCATTGACTGCATCCTGCCATCACGCTCCCTGTCCCCAGAGTGGACAGGACCCGCTCAGCTCGTGCTGGTCTCATGTTAATTGAAGCCCCTTTACCTTGTCATCAGGATTTCTGACGTGTATGAAGCCTCAAGAGTTACTTATTGATTAAGCTTACAATAAAGAGACCCAGGGAGACATGTGCTTAGGCAGTGGGTGTATCATCATGTTCTTCACCAAACAAAGGGAAAGTTTGCAAGACGTATGCAGTTTAAGTAGAAAAATATGAAGGACTTGGTTCTGGTGAGAGAGCATCTGGCCATATATAGTACTGGGCCCAAAGATAAGGGGAAAAGGAGTGGCTGGGGTAAAGTGGAGTTAGTATGGGAGCTACTGTTACGATAAATGATAATAAATAGAACCAGTGAAATAGAAGAAAATGTGAACAGTGCTCCTAAATGAAAGTAAAGTAAAAGAGCAGTGTGAAGGACAACACACGAAAAGCTTTCCTTCTTATTTCCGTAAGTTTACAAGCTTCACTTTCTTCCTTCCCCCTTTGCACCAGAGTTTACCTCTGGGAATCTTTCTTGTTTGTGTCTCAAGGTCATCTGAATACCAAGGTTGCACTTAAGAAGGAAAAGTTATGAATTTAGGGGGATTGAAATAGTATTCCCATGGAATTACCCATAGCATTGATTTAAAAACAAATCCTTACAAACCATCACATCATGGAAATCATAGTCCATGGTGAGAAAACTGCCAAGTTTTTGAGGTTGCAATTTAGACCACACACACACACACACACACACAAAAAAAAAATGTATCTGTGTCTCCAAGTGTCTTTGCTCTAGAAACTGGAGTAATAGGGCATCCAATCAGGCTTCCTCAAAGGATACCCAGTACTTTCCCCACTTCCGGTGGCAGAAACCTGGTTGGTGGTCTGAGCCAGGAAGAAAAGTGATATTTCAGTTTGGAAGAGGAAAATAATTCTAAGTTTATTTTTTAGAGCCAGGGTTTAGAAAAAAATAATAAACTAAAATAAGGGATGCCTTTTATTTGAAATCAATTTTCATTTTATCTGAATGATTTGCTATCCCTTGCGCATGAGTATGTGTGATTATGTGGTTGGGCCCCACACACGTCCCAGGCAGGCAAGTGACATCCTTGTGCCCTGCCTGCTCCTCAGCCCTTCCTCGTGGGCTCCGTGTACTTATAAGACACAAAGAGCTGGGTTCCCCAGTCCTGCTCTGCTTCCAAACAAACCTACCTAATTTAAATTCACAAACTGTAACAGAGGTGTTGCCTTCTCCCTGAGAGTGTCCAAAAGCCACAATGCCAACCGCATGGCAGTTTTGTTCCTGGTATCATAATGTTAGAATCTTCAAGGATTTAAATTAACAAAAAGCCTCAGACTTCCCTATGCAGTGACTATGAAACACCCATTCTAAAATTAGCCAAGGTGGTCAGTGGTGATTAGGATCTCCCCCTTTTAGACAGTAGTTCTGTTTTCAAGATCAGTTGAATTATGAAAAAGATGAGAGAGTATTTGTTCAAATAAAGGTGCTACCTGGATTACCTTGATCTGCTCACTTCTTGATGAGACTCCTTCTCTTGAAAAAAAAAATCACTGAAAGTAATAATGGTGTGAATGAGAGAGGACCAGGCAGGAGATAAGTTTCTGCCACATTTGGTGAGAGGGAGGAATGAAATGAATAGAGCTGGGCAATTGGGTGTCTTTGCATGGCAAACCATTAGTAGTCTTGATCTGGGCCTTGAGCTTCTGTTCTTTATCTTTTGTTTGTTTGTGTTTTATATACCTATTTTTTTTTCTCTTTGAAGTAGCTTGTGGTGAAAGTGTAAGGGATCAGAGCTAACGTAGGACAAGAAACATTTCTGTATGTAATTAAGGTCTTGTCTCTTCAGTTTGCTCCTACTGAAACCCAAGGAAGACCAGTTTTTGTTCCACAAACCTTGTGGGAGGAAGAGATTGATTGAGATGAGTTAGGCGGCTTCATCAGCTTCTTGGTCAAGGGACAGAGGATCCTGAGATGGATCCAGTGTCATGGTTGATAGGACATAAACATGTTTCTAATTTTCCTGAATAATTACACAAAAGTTTAAGGAGAGGAAGTTTACCATCCAAGAGTGTGATTTGTTTTCATCAGAGTATGGCCGCACAGGTGTGCTGGGTTCTGAGCTTAACAAACTAGAGTGGGGGAGAGCAAACAGAACTATTGGAAATAAATGCCAGGAGATGCTAAGAATCAGAAAAAAAAAAAAATATGAAGAGCCAGGGTGGAAATTATAAAGAGCTATCACTCTCAGAATCTTGCTGCAGTGTGAGAAGCATCTGCCTTTTATTATATTAAATGGTAGAAGATCTGGGCTTATGGAGGAGCCCAAGAAAGTAAGAATGGAGTAAGAAAATTCATATTTAAATGAAGATGCCCACATTCCTTTTCCCTGTGGATTCCAGAGGTTGAACTTGAGACTTTTACTATGTTTAAACTCTTAGATCATTTCCTAAGAGTTAAAAAAAAAATCAGTTGGTTTATCACAGTACACAGGAAAGTATAAAAATGCCACTTTCTGCTAACTTTCATAAAGGCAACCTCTGGAGACCTTCAGGAGAAAAGGTGCTTGGATATCTCATCAGGTTTCAGAGAAATGTTCAAGCTTGTTAATCTTTTAACTCATCTGTAACTGTTAAACAAAGTTCACTGTAATTTTGGGTCAGTCATGTGACTGCTCCCTGGGATGTTGCCCTGTCACCTCTATGAGCTCATTTCAAGGCATATTGGATGACCCAAGTCAGAAGGCTCACTTCCGCTGCACTTAGGCTTGGGGGCTACTTTGATGCTAGTTGGCTTTCTGTAGGTCTTCTTCCTCGTCAATATAGGATACATCCCACCTCTCCAGATGAGCTCCTTGCAAAACAATTGTTGTTTCAAAAGACATTCCCGTAACCCAAGCCCTTTCCTCCCATCAGTTACACTAACTGGAGACCAAAACCATTTTTTTCTCTTCATTATGTCTTTTCTACTTAGCCTCTAAGAGAAAAATTACAGCCTAGGATTTCCATAGAAGTGGTAGCAGCCATTAAAGAGAAGACATCCTAAAATATGACCATTAGAGAAGAAATTAGAAAGCTAGCATACAGTGGACATTCAATAAATGTTTGGGTTGGGAGGAAGTAGAGAAGGGACCAGAGAAGGGGGAAAGAGGGGAGGGTGGTGTTTTGGAAGAAGGACAGAATTTGGATAAAAAATATTCAGTGCCTTGCTTTTCTCCCATTGCAAATCTAAGAGTGATAGTTTGCCTTACCTCCCACCCACCTTTCACAAAAAATATCAGAAAGCACCACATTCAGGCAACCCTTGGGCAGGAAGGAGAGTTGAAGAAATAGAAGTTTCAGCAAATGGCTCCCATATCATCAGGCCTTGGATTATTGGCAGTTTCAAACACTATTTGAATCATCATCTCAAAAAGTTCTTCCCTCTGCTTTGAAAACACTTCCCTCATCTCAACAGCCAGCACGTTTAAACCCCTCTCCACACTGAAGCACAGTGGTCTGCAAAGGAAAATTAGGGAAGGGAAGCCATAGAGGAACAATAGTTCCTTTTCAGATTGCAGCTACATCAGAAGAAAAGCTGAGGCAGGCATATAGTATTTTATTTTACACACCACAAACAGACAAACAACCTCCAGACTTGGAATCCAGAGTTAACAAAAGCATTAAATCCATCGGGCTTTGGGAAGGGGCAATGTTTTTTTTTTTTCATATTTCTCTTCTGCTACCATTATTTACATAACAAATTGCTGCAAAATGCAATCATGTCAGATGTTGGAAATAAACTCTTTGGGGCATAGCTATTTTTAAACAACTCATAGTTATAGGGATGTTTTAAAAACATGCAAAGCCTGAGTTTGTGTTTCAAATCATAAGCGGTCACAGGAACGCTGTGGTGTTGGTCTGGTGCTGACCTATGAAACAGAAAAGTTTTTCAACAGAGCCACCACCCCTCAGGAATGGTAACATTTTAAAGAGTTGCAAAAATTCAAATTGGCCATAGATTGAGGCTCTGTATTTCTAGGCAGGTACATGGAAATCCCTGATGCCGGTTTCCCCCCTCCCTTTGGAAAGCATTGAATTTCTCTTGCAAATATTCAAAATTCTTCCCCATCAGAAGGTTTTATTTACTGACACTGGGAACAAGCATCCCTTCTCCACCCCCATTCTTCCTCACTGAAAATCAGAAGTTAGTTTAAAAAAAAAGCTGCATTCTTTGGGATTATTTGCATGAGTGCGTTATTTGCGTCACTCTCTGAGAGGTTATGCTCATAGTCTCTAGTCTATTTGTCCAAGCTTACTGCTGCTCCCCTACAAGGTTTTTCCTCCAGTCTAGTGAGTCTCATTATCACCTCCCTGACCTATGAACACTGCCCCCCGCCCCACATACACACGCACACACACCCCTCACCTGCCACTCTTCCCCAGCCTTGCGTAGGCCCTTGCTGACATAGCTCCTTGAGCCTAGAGAACCAGCTCAACCTCCCTTTTTCTAGGTAAGGAATACATACTCCTTGAAACTGCTCTCAAGTCCCATCTGTTTTATGGCAACTTCCCAAGCTTCTATGATATTTGTGACATATTATTAACAATAGTAAAAATAGCATTAACTAACATTTATTTAATATTCTCAGCCAGATTTGATATTAAGTAATATCTCATTTCTCCTTTTAAAACACCCTTGAGGAAAGCACCATTATTATTTCCATTTTACAAATGAGGAAACTGAACTCAGATAGGCTAGGTCTATTAGTTGTCAAGGAGTGCCCCGATACAGACAAGGATTCTATGTGGATTTTGGTGGCCTGGGCTAGACAGGTGGAGTAAGTGGAGGGAGGCTATAGAGATGAGGGGTATGTAGAGGTACAACCACCTATACTTGGTGAATCAGATCCCGCCTTCCAGACCTGCAGGGTTCCATCCACCCTTCTTCCTATTCTGTCTACATTGCCTGGAACCCTTCCAGGGCCTCACTGCTCCTGTTCCTGATTAATGTCCATCTTCCTCCATATCTCACTTTATATGGCACCTCCTCAGAGAGGGGGGGCTTTCCTTAGACATACCCCTGTGAAAATTAGGTGTCGTTTGTTACTGACATAATTGCCACTCTTTTTCTTACCTCTGTGGCACTTCTCTCAATTTTTGAATATGTGAGAAATTACTTAGCTAATAAGAGAGGGAAGGTGTCTATTTCACTTATTTTAGTGTCCTCTCTGCTTAATGTGTAGTGGGTGCTCCATCAGTACAGGTTGAATTTGTCCAAAAAAAATGAAAGAACATAAAGGGGTACCTCCTCATTTAGATCATAGATGGAATGAAATCCCATCATGAATGGAAATTCATCTAGAGATGAAAACAACATTTAAAAAGGAAAATCAAACTCTTTCTAAAAGAACAAGACCAAAAATGTGATTTGGAGGAAAAAATCAACAGACCAATGAAGAATGGAAGATAATGAGTCAGGGATGACAACCTCCTACAATTGGTGCACAGTCGGGGTGATTATTTTTTAAAAATCTGCCTTTATCTAGTGGTCAATATCAAGTCACACACAAGAAGTACAATATTTCACTCTCTCTTATCATTTGTTAGACAGTCCTTATCCAGTAACTTTATTTACTTATTTTTTATTTTATATTTTGATTATTTCCAGTCTTTGGCCTTCCAGATCCCTAAAATTTTGCATAGCCCAAACGTGGGACCCTGTGTTACAACCTAGAGAAGTGAAGTTCCCTTCACTTGTCCATTTGCTTTTAAAAATAAAGGAAACATTAAAATGAGTTGTAGATAAAAGTGATCCTTATATAGTCATTTCTTCTTTTCAGTCAGCATAAGGTCTCTACAAAAGGACAAAATTTGGATTCAACACCTCCTAACTCTGCCACATAGGAGAAATGTGTCTCCCTACAGTTTTTGGTGGGTCTTTGTCTAAATCTCTTCTTCCTTCCCAGCATTGGGGTCTCAGACCTTGGAGAGTTGTATCTAGATGTAGAACATGGTTTTATATACCAGCAACAGGATAGTCATAACTATTTTCATCACTTATGGATTTTAGCCTTTAAACAGATAAAAGGGTGATTTACATGGATTGGCGGGGGTCTGAGAATCCTTATTGCTCTCATAAGCTGAAACAACAGCCCCAGTCCATATCTACATCAAATAAGGTGTATTAGAATGTGATTGCATCCATATGCTTTTAGCTCATGCACTGTAGGCACAGAGAACCAATTTTAGGAAAATGGCCTCAAAGGAAGGCATAGACTTCTGATTCAATTCCCAACATTCCACTCCAGCAGCCACATATGGAATCCTTAATATTAATTAAAGTGTACGTTGGGAGAAATTTTTCAATCTTAGAAAACTATCCCCCCCCCACACACACACACCCTATCACAGGGCCCATGTTATTCACCAGCTAGCAACACTAGCAGCTGGAAGTAAATGATGGCTTGCCTAGTCCTCCTGGGTGTACACTTCTGAAGAGCTGTAGGGTTGACATAGCTTTTGCCTGAGTGTGCGTTTTTTAACTTAGTAGGAAGAACAGATTAGTCTCACGAATTGTTGTGACATCGTAGACTAGATATTGCATAACAAATTTTTGTTATTGAATATTTGGCTAGTTACATCGATGTTAAGTTAGAATCAACCTTGAGGAAGCAGACAAGGAAGATTTTTTTCAATTTGGCTAGAATTTTGCTATCCTAGTTCTGTGTTCTTGCACATTGCACTTTGAGTTTGTGACCAAATAGCTGGCTACTGCTACAAGTAAACAAATGTTAGCATTTGTGCCATCCACCAGGACCAGGTTTCCTCTAAGGGATGACAAAACATCTGATGTGTAACACTTGTATAAAGATGCCAGCAGATAAAGAGGTTTGCCTTAGGCCACTTACCAATAAATATTATGTTTTACCTACCTATCTCCCTGTTCGCAGGAAGTGCCGTAAAGTACCCTAGGGAGGAATTCTGAAATCCTTAAGTAAAAGACATTGAAACGACTCAAGTGTTCTTTTGTTGTGTCAATATTCCTAGTAGTCAGAGAGCATGCTTTCTTTTCCCAGTAATTTTATTAGGTTACAGAAAAATTACAGTTTGGTTAGGAGGGAGCATGAGCCAAGTGGTAGACCTAAATCCCTCCTTCTGTCTGAGAGTCGTGACAATATTTTAACCACAAATATTTATCTTTCATTCTCGGGGGAAATTAGCAGCCTCTTTTTTGAATCATCTTCTGTCGAGTGCAATAGATGCTATGCCGAGCTGTTATCCAAATTGTTAGAGTTTGTAGCCAGGCTAAACTCCATTCACTGTTACAAAAACCCAGCAAGAAAAGAAGATACTAAATGATAATCAAGAAATCACTTTTTAAATATTAATCTAGAAAACTGAGTTTTCCCTTGTATGACTTTCAGTGATCAAAGTTTACCAAATTAAGAAGAAATCCTGACTTTCTTCAGGAAGGCAGGAAAAGTACAATAGAAAGGATGACTCATCCTGGGTTTATCATTCTGCATCCTAATTTTTAATATCTATATCCATATTGATACATATGGACCTAATTACTTTTAACCACTATGGATTATTCTACTGTGTGAACAAATCATGTTTTTCTTTATCCATACCTCTTTCCCTTTATGTTCTTAAGTTAGTCACATCGCTCTGTGGCTCCACTCGAAAGGAGAGCCTGTAATCTGTATATCCTGTCTTCTACATTGAGGTGCTGGAAAGATGAACAAGACAATAACTTGGAATGACTAGAGCTCTTTTGTTAGGAAGTGGTGCAAACATTAAAATGAATGCTACTTTCTTATACGTTATGCTTTCCATCTGGAAGGATAAGATTCCTCAAGCATTCTTTTTTTATATGTAAATAATGCAATAGGAGATAATCCATATGTGAAAGTGATGGGAATGTAAAATTAGCCAGATGTGATTCGCTGGGCCTTCATGCCACAAATTCAGACCAAAATAATGCTGCTGAGACCCAAAGACAATCATTTTTCTGCTCATAAATGATGGTTTAAGCTGGTGAGTGGCTGAGGTCCAGAGTCCTCCTCGCTCCCTAGATGGACAGCAATGCTGTTTGCACCATAATTTTCCATCTTTCTTCTTGGAAAGATTGACTGGCGGCCACTCAGTAAAATGAGCCTTGGAAATCAGACTTCTGTCTCACACCATCTATTCATGAAAGGGAACTATAAAAATAAACACACACCCAGAACCTAATGGAGACATGGCAGCAGGCCTGAGGGAAATGCCATCCCTTCAGCCTCTCTTCTAATTCCCTTCCAGTTTCTATTTAGTTTTAGGACAGGGCAGATGCATCAGTTGCAGGCAAACATTTGTGTTTTCTGAACTTGTTTATCCAGAAAGTAGTTGAAGAAGATAAGAATGAGTAGCTTTGGAAAGAGCCAGCACTAGAAAAACTGGGAAGAACATACAGAAAAATATTTCCACAGTTTTGTTGCTATCTGGAAGCCACCCGGAGTATTGCAATGGCATTATTTTGTGTCGTATCACACAAAATAGATAGAAAGTGTTCTAATGGAAAGTGAGTCTGTCTTAGTTTCTAAATAAAAACCCCAAAGTAAACTCACAGACAAGCATGACTTAAGAGTGAAGCATTAGAGTTAAATGGCAAGAAGTCTGGACTCAGCAGTGGATCAGGAAGCATGTCTGAAGCGACTACCCTTGTTTCTCTCACTGCTTTTCTGGTTTCTCGTTAAATTGGCCTGTGCTTCCCTGGGATCCTTTGACTTTGTTGATACTATCTTCTCACTGTATCGTCCCTGAGTTTGAACTGATGGCATCAACTCTATCAGTTTCTGAGCATACCTTCTTGGCCTGACCCCCACCCCACCCCCTTAAATCTCAGGGAAGCAGTTTTCCCCATAAGGAATTCAATGTCAGTCTTTTTCAACACCTTCACCCTTGGCATGTGGCTTCCCAGGCTGCGGTAAGCAGGGTCCCTGAAGAGTCTTCTGTTCTCCTTTGAGAGCTTTTTCTCCAGTGAGCTGCTGAACACTTGATATGGTATCTCCTCATTTGTCCTTCCACAACCCTGTAAAAGAAGTAACCCTTAGGCCCTCTTGACATACAAGGGAAGCAGTATTCTAAGAGACACAACTTCTGCAGGGACCATGCTGCTGTCAGTGATGGATTTGGACATCCAAAGGGAGAGTCAGCTCCCTTGAGTCTCTCTCAGTGATTTCTAACTACTATTTCAAACTTGTTTCTATCATTCGAGTTTTGTTTTCCAAACAAACTTTATTCACAATTTGCTCTTATTATTAGCAATATATTTTTTTTGTTTGGGGGAGAGGTTGTTTGTTTGTTTTTTAACCTCTCAAGACTGCTTACTCTAAACAACATCTGCCACACTGGTTTTGTATGTTAGGTCTAATACAATTTGAAAAAAAGTATTCCTGAGAACCTAATCTTAACTATTCATTCTTTTATGGATGGGCCCACAATGTGTCAGATATTGTGCCAAGCAAAGGCAAGAGACAGTTTCTTGGCTTAAAGATCTCACAGCCTTATGGGGAGAGCCAACCCTAAACAGATGACTATATGGTAGGGCAATTGCAGTGCATAGAAGAATAGAGGAAATGTATTCAGCCAATTTTTGAGAGCCTATAGTGCGTCAGGGACTGTGCTGGGCACAGTTTATATAGTCATAGACAAAACATAAACTTAAAATTAACTAGAGAAAGAGACAAAAAGCAAGTAAGTAGCCCATTGCATAATTACAAATTGTGGAAAGTTTAGGTTTGATAGGGGGTGGAGTTTTAAGAAACCTACTGTGGAAAAGTGGGAAGCCCTTTCTGCAGTGACGACATTTAAGCCTGAGAAGGATCCAGTCGTAGGAAGCGTAGAAAAAAACATCACAAGCAGGAGGAATATCACGGGTGTAGCACTAGGGTGGGTGTAAGAGCCTGGCATGTGTAAAATGGGCTAACTCAACTGGAACTGGGGTCAGCTCCCTGGGCACGGGCCTGGAGGTCATGAGAAGGAATTTGGATTTTTTTTGTTTTATTTCATTATATTATGGGGGTACCGATATTGTTAGGGTTAACATATATTGCCCCTGCCAACCCTCCCCGCCCCCCTGTGCTAGAGCTTCAAGCATGTCAACCCCCTGGTGGTGCGCGTCACACCCATTATGTAAGTATACACTCTTCCCCTCCCCCCCACCTGCCCACCACCCGATAAAAGTTTTTTTGTTTTATAGGGTTTTTTTTGACATTTTGGTTACATTGTATTTCTTTGCCTCTCCCTAGGAATTTGGATTTTATTCTATAGGGAGCCTTAAAAGTAACATGACTACACATATGATTTAAACAATTATTTTGATTGCTGTGTTGGAAGTAAGTGGAAAGGA
>CAUYPO010097733.1:0-17028 GCA_963574435.1 Cheirogaleus major | reverse complement strand
AATAAATACTGCCCAACTGACTGATGATCCAGGAAAATTAGAGCGATGTCTCATGGTACTCATTGGTACCAAGGCCATTCTCCTCTCTTGATTAAATGGCCTCCAGCCCAGTGCTTGCACTCCCAAGCTAGCACGCCATCAGTGCCCGGGGCGGGGGGCTTCTTGGTGTCTTCGTACCTGCTACCCCTGGGCCCCGGCTGGCTGGCACATGTCTGCTCCACTTGCAAAGCCAGCTGAGATGTCTCCGGGACTTCCATGCCCCACTCCCGTTCCTTGGACTTGCTTCCTTGTCCCCTGGTCACGCCTGCACTGGACTGGTGTCTACGCCTGTCTCTCTCACTACTTTGTGAGCCCATTGAAGGCATGGGCCACATCTTAGTCAACTCCTGGTTTTGTAAGACCTGGCACCTACTAGGTGCTTGGGAATGTTTCATGGAATCTGTTGAATTGGAAAAGTTTGCTCTTAATAGCAACACGAACCTCAAAATATCAAGGTTATGATGCTTTGTACCCTGTGAGCCCTTTCAAATGTGAAAGAGGTTCAACAGCGAGACATGCTGGATGGCCCTGCCCAGATGGGCCTCTCTTCATGCCAGACCGGGGAGAGAGGACGCCCTGGGGTGAATAAAAAGTCACAGCTCCTTCTAAGGGGGTCCTCATGCTGGCCTCAAAGCAAGGACAGGCAGAGGGCAGAACCAGAGAAGCACGGAGGAGAATCTCTTTCCAGGCTCAACAGTGTGGAGGGTTCCGGGGAGAGAAATGTCCCCTCCTACAAAGAGGAGGGTCCTCATTCCTCGGGAGAGGCAAGTGCTCCCACAGGGCTGCAATTTTCCTTCAGCTCAAATGATTTTGTCATCATCACCTTGGACCTCAGGCAGTAAATAAAAGTCAGGTGGTTACTTTTCAGATGAAATGCCATGTTTCCCCATTAAGGTTATAGGAAGGAAGATGAGAGAAAAGCGACACTCTTCCCAGAAATTAGCTCTTCAATTACTGGATGAGTGGCAATCACTGCCTTCCCGAGCACTCCGCAAGTTTCTGTTAAAGGGACGATTTGGAGACGCACAGTTTGAATACGCTCAGCCACAATGGAAACAGCTCGGAGGACTCTTCAATCAGCGGAATTGTCCCACAGTTGTGATCTCGTTTGCTCTTCACGCCACTCTGTCAACGAGGCTGTTGTCACAGCCCTGCTCCAGGTGAAGCACCAGGCCTAGAAAGGCACCACCCCTCCCCCTCCGGAGGGACGGGAATTCTCCGTGGGTTCTTCCCGTCCGGTGTTTTCTGTCGCGCCACCCCTCGCCCCAAGAGCACATCGTGGTTCACACTGGAGGCTACAAAGTCCTAAGTGCTGCTCTTTATTTCTTATTTTAAAGACTGTTTTAGGTTATGCTAGTAATTCATGCTCTTGTAGACATTTTGAGACGTGTATAAAGGAATTAAAATCATTTATAATCCCACAACTCGGAGAAAAATTAACATTTTGATTTCTTGTCTATATTTATAAAGTTAGGATCACATTACATGTATTTTCTTTTCTTTCTTTCTTTATGTATTTTTAAGGGAGTACAGTGTTTTTATTACTTGAATATATTGTATAAAGCTTAAGTCAGGGCTTTTGGTGTGCCCGTCGCCAGAATAGTGTTCATTGTACCCAAAATGTAAGTTTTTGTCCCATACCCTCCCCTCTTGCCCTCCTTGCTTCTTGGTTGCTCATGTCCTTTATATCACTTTGCACATTACATGTATTTTAAGTTCTTCTTTTTATACCTTCCATCACAAGTATCTTCCCATGGCATTAAATATGTTTTCGTGAGTGTAATTTCTCATGACACGTAATACTCTGTATTAAGCCTGAACCATAATGTAATTAACGATTTCCCCTCAGTTAGACATTCAGTGTCACATGGCCTGTCATTCGACTGAACAGTCCAGTGATTAGTCCCCTGAGCCACGTGCTTCCTCTCAGAATCAGACGCCGTTGCAGCTAGAGGTGGCTTTGGAGACCATTCTCTCCAGCGATGCCATTTATTATTGCACTGTAGTATAATATGATAATGAAGATAAAGTTCACCATTGTAAAGTGTACAATTCAGTGGTATTTGGTACTTTCACATGACTGTGTAACCGCCACCACCATCTAGTTCCAGAACGTTCTTATGGCGATGTCATTGTAGAGAAGAAATTTAAACCCAGATAGACAGGGATGTCGGTGTCAGTGGATCATTTAATCAACGCATCGTCCAGGGTGGTGGCCTTCACTAGGGTGGCCCTGGTGATAGGGACCCCGCCGCCTCCAGGACCCCTCAGACTGGACAGGTGTCCCTGCTGTTGGCCCGAGGATGTCCCCCCCTAGCATCCCCCTCCGGCCCCCAGAGCCACGCCAGGCCAGCCTGCTTTCTCTTCCGCGGGCCGGCCCTTCGCATCTCTTTCAAGGGTTGCTCTATTGGCAGGACGACGACCATTTCCTGTCCTTCCTGGATCCCAATTAATAACCTCAAGACGAAAAGGCCCTTCAAAGCCACAGACACCATTTTCATGGACTTAACCGCAAATTCAGGGGGAAGCGGTTTTACTCAGCTGGAAGAAGGCACTAAAGAGATAGCTGAGATATAAGGGGAAATAAAACAATGATAAATGGTATCTTTGCTGGAGATGATTCTAATTATCACATTGAGATCTAAGCCATCACCAATATTATAAAATCCTGTTTTTACTTAATGGCATTTTAATGGAAATGTCAGGCCTATGAAATAAAAGTGACTGGTAAAGAAAATATAAATCAAGCTTACTAGTTCTTTGGTATAATTTTTTTAAAAATTGAATTTAGTGTACCCTTGGTTTATTAAATAGGGGAAAGAATTCTGAAATGTTTTGTCTGTTAACATTCTTCAAATAAAATGGAATTATTTTTTAGTTAAAACTCATGAAAAGCCACCTATCTCTATTTTGTCTAGAAAGCTTACTTTTAAAAAATCACCATTTGTGAGGGACCAACAGTATGCCAAGCATGGCGTCGAGCAACTTACTTATATTATCTCATTTATTTCTCATAACAATTCCATGAAGTAAGTAATATCTATTCCCATTTTACAGATTAGGACACTGAGGCCCAGAGAGGCTTGAATGCTTGCCCAAGTTCACTCAGTCAGTAGTGGAATCAGGACTTATACTTGGGACTGTCTTACAACATGCCCCATGCTTAGTTCACTATGGAGCTAATTTGTGATAATTTGGTTTAAATCAAACGAGAGACTTTTCTTCTTATGCATAAACTGTGAGTATTCCCAGAAATTAACAAAGTAGGGAGGTAGATCTAAAAAGGCCAAATTCTAGTTTCAGAGAAGTTGCTTGAGTTAATTTCCATCTCTAGTTAAGCAGTCCTTCCATCATTTATTCATTCGTGAAACATTTTCCAAGCACTTACGAGCCCTAGGGGCCTTAGATACAAAGGTGAGGTGGACACGGTCCCTGCCGGCCAGAAGTGCGTGACCAAATGGCAGAAGACAAGGCCTACACTTACACAGTGACCTGGTTGTGTGACGACTAGAGAGCCAGCGTGGGTCTAGGTCATATGGGACCCTGAAGGTCAGAGAAGGGCTCTTGGATTTGGTAATGTAGGGGGACAAGGAGAATGGGGTGGATTTTGAGGAGAGGAGTGGCAAGATTACAACCATGGTGAAGACAAATAAATCTGCCAGCAGTGTGCATTCCAAACCGAGCGAGAAAGAGTGGATGATATTAGGAAGCTATTAGAATGATCTAGGTCAACAATTCCGAAAGTGTGGTCCCCAGCAGCATCAGTGTCCCCTGAGAACTTGTTAGCAACACACATTCTTGGATCCTGCCCCAGACCTACTGACTCAGAAACTCCGCGAGTGGGCCGGGTAGTGTTCTTGCAAGCCCTGTGGGTCGCCGTGATGCAGGCTAAGTCTAAAAATCACCGTCTCAGTGAAAGAAAATGAGACCCAAACTAGGGCAGTTGCCGTGGGCCTAGAGGCAGGCAGCTGACGCAAGAGACGCTCTGTAGACACAGATGTGGCCAGTGCTGCTTGAGTGTGGGGGACAAGAGGGAGAGAACACCCTGGTTCGTGTTCCCGGGCAACCCTTTGGCCTGGCAGGCTCAGAGCCCTGTGGCGGTGGAGCTGCGTGGCAAAGGGACGCCAGCAGGTCCTTTCCCTGCTGTTGGGCCAAGACGTGTCCCCTCAGTCACCAGGGGATTTCAGATGCACACGTGCCATGTCAGCATTCCTGAAGAAATTGCTAACCATGCACCAAAGAAGTCCCTTAAATTAGCCCTGCTGCTAATTTGAAGAGTTGGAAGATGAAGTCGCTAAAAATAAACATAACTACCATGTAGCCCAGCTCTGTCACTTGACAGATCTCTGCCATCGGAGGCCTCATGTGCCTGATGGGCAAGGCTGTGCCCTTTGAAGAGAGGGTGGTGGGCTACGGAGCAGGTGAGGCGTGGGCTTCCAAATCCATGAGGAGAAGGACTTCGTGAGGGACCTCTGCCGGACAGTCAAGTCCCTCTCACTCAGACCTGTGCGGGGTCTATTCCCCCCCTTCCCCCCTGCGCAACGACCCTTCCTCCGTGAGAACCTGTCCCTGGCTACCTCCGGCTCCCTTTGTTCCGCAGCAGGATGCGAGGTCACCAGCAACAAAACCCAAGGGTGATGACACTGATAGCACGCACTATGTGACAGGAGCGACAGTTTCAACAAATTTAATCTTGATAATAGCCTGTGAAGTAGGTGTTATTATTATTCCCATTTCACAGATGAGGAAACTGAGGCACAAGGGTACAAACCAGCATGTTGTGGATCCAGGACAGAAACCCAGGCGGGCGGGCTCCGCAGTCCTGGTTTCTAACCACTGCGCATGCGGCCTCCGCACACAGGGCACTATCAGGCACTGAGGACCTTTAGGGTCAGGCAGGTTATCTGTAACATCTGCTTTGACCCTAGCAATAATCCTATGAATCAGGTATTGCAAGTGGCCCCATTTCACTGATAAGAAAAATGAGCTTCAGAGAGGTTAACCTGTATTCCAAAGGTCACTCGCTGTTCAATTTGAACCCAGATCTGTCTGAGTTCAAAGCCCAGGCACTTGCCACCCTATGACACCCAGCTCCGTGTGGCTCTGCAGCGTCTTTGAACTCATTTCTCCTCCCTGGCAATGGAGAGAAGCCTCTTACTCTACGGGGTAATGCAAGGCTCACGCAGGAGATTGGATGAGAGCCTAAGCCTGGCACGAAACAGTTGTGCTGCTCAGGATTAAAAACAGCCTTTCTTCAAAGCATCAGGATGAATCTGCTTGAGGGGCTTGTAACTGTCCTCAATGTGACTTCCCAGGAGGGGACAATGCTCACCTGGCTGCTCCGTTTTGTCTGCCAAACAAATCAATCTGTTACTTTACAGTTACGCTGACTCATAACATAACCAAGGACCCCGTGGCAGCAACAGCAGTCTAGGTCTCTGTCCCTGCTTGGGGACGAATCCCCAGAGCTGCCAGGCCTGGGGCTGCTGCGGGAACATTCTCCCCCCTGGGCCAGGCAACAAATTAACAAAAGGACAAACATAAGGACTTACTCTATTGCCCCAACTCCTGCAGACCCAGAACTCAAGCTATTTCAGAACAGGAAAGGCCTTTTGGGGTCACTGGGCTCAGCCCTCTCATTTTACGGATGGAGGAACTGACAGCTCATTTTATAAAGATCTCCCAATACGCTTCTTTTCCAACGGGGCTCCCTGCCCTGTGCCCCTGAGCACAGAGCGAGTGTCTTTGCCAGGGTCCCTCTTGCTTGCTGCGTCTTGCAGCGTGGTCAGAGTCAAGGAAACGTTTGTGCACACAGCGCAGCCGGGGAGGAGCGTGGGCCTGCCGCCCCAGGGGGTCTGGTGGTGGGATTGGGGGTAGATCCAGGCCCGACTGGCAGCCCAGCTCCCGCCACTTGCAAGCTGCGTGACCTCAGGCAAGTCGTAAGTTTTAGTTTCCTCTTACATACAACGGTGATAATAATGGCGCTTAACCTATAGGCCTGATGTGAAGACTGAGAGAGGAACGGACACAGGGCTTAGTACAGCGCCTGCAGCGCTGTTAACCACTTTGTCATAATCGCAGACATCCTTATCTCACTAGCGTCACCTTCTCAAGGGGGGCTCACGCCCAGTCCCCAGCCCTCAGCAGCGGAGGTGGGCACTTGGGAGAGTGTGGGGTTTCTGCCCCGGGCCCAGCCTGCACCCAGACACTGGATTGCTCTCCCGATCCTCCATCCGCTCCTCCTCGGGGACCCTTCGCTTTCCAAGGGCAAACCTGCCTTTGGAGGCAGAGCCCTCTGCTCGCTGTGAGGCACCCACTGGGGTGGCGGAAGACACAGGCCCGGTTCTCCTGCCTGCCTGTCCAGAGCTTTTAAGATAGAAAAAAAAAGAAGGAGAAGGGGAAAACCCTACACCACCACTGAGTTTAAACGCCAGAGAGGCTGAGATGCTGAGTGGGAGCTTCAGACTCTTCCAGCCACCTGGGCGGGACGGGCGGAGGGCGCTTTTTGCCCACGGGCTCGGGAGTCCCTCCCTAACCAGCTGAGCAGTGGGCGCCGTCTTTCTGTGGATGACTTGGCTGGTGCTTCGCTTTTCTCTGGAGCCCAGAGAAAGATTCTTCACACGATAAGCCCTGCCTGTCTCACTGCCCAAGACTCGCTGGACGAGGCCCTCGCCCCTGGGTGGGCGCTCGGGGCCTGCACGGCCTGGTTGCCTCGTCTTCCGCGTCCCCATCCCTCCCGCCCTTCGGAAACGCTCGCTCCCAAATCATCCTCTTGAAAAACCCTCATCCTTCCAATCTTAAATGCCGTATCACTTTTTCCAAAACGCTTTCCGCAGCTCTTGGAGACAGAATCAGCCATTCTTTGCTACGTAACCTTTCAGACTTTGCATATCGTCATCATCACCATCATCGGGAAACTTACGGAAAACTTGATCTACGTCCCGCACAATGCCTCGGCCACAGCACACAGCATTTCCATTCACGGCACTTATCACACTCAAACGGCTGTTTGCGTAGCTGTCTGCCGAATGCTCGATTCTGTTTCTAGACAGAAAGTCCCAGAAAGGCAGGCGCCACTGTTGCTTAACTTATGGTTACATCTACAGCCCCAACACAGCTCCTGGCGCACAGTAGGTGCTCGAAATATCTGGCAATGAATAGAGTCGTCATCGCAAGGAATTCTCACAACAATCCGTCGCTCGAGTTTACATGTGAGGGTACTGACGCTTAGAGAGGGTGAGTAGGTTACTGAAGTGATCGGCTGGGGTCGGGGCCTCAGTGGTCTGTGTCCAGAGGCCACATTTTAACCCTTGTGTTGCCATATCCCTCTACTTCTTGTTGCCGGAATGAGTCTTTCTTCCTCTTTTTCTCTCATAGGAAGAGCCCGTCTGTACTCTGGGAGAACAAAGATTTCCTAATGGCAACAGCAAGAGATTGTCTATGTGACAATTGTAATCAGTGGTTGTATTAGCCTCTGTTTTACCACCTCCAAAATTAGCAGAAAAGGCCAACTTGAGCTTTCATTACATAGCTCTGCTAATGAAGGGACCCTTTTAATTACATACTCAGCGCGTATCTGCAACACAAAGCCTTTTAGTGTTTAAACACAGTTCTGCACCAAAGTATAGGGCTGTGTGAATACAGACAATAAGTGCGGGGAAAACCATGTGTAGAAGTTATTCTTTGCCTAGACTGTAATTTCTTTTTGGCATCCGGTTTCCTCCAAGCCCAGTTCATTTTCCACGGTAGTCCTGATTCTCCTCTGTGCACCGAGCACCCGGGAACCCTCATTCAGTAATTCAGCATATCCCAGGCCACATCCTCCCCGTCAGATTTCAGATGAAATCTGCTCACTCTGTTAATTTCGGTCCTCGCTGACTGATCTGCCTGGAGGGCTCTCCCCACCCAGCCGTGCTGGCGCAACAGGAGGGGAGCACAAAACCAGCTTCACTTCAGCTTGCCAGGAGCTCACGGCATTTGCATCCCACTTTCCAAAGCAATTTTTTGTGCTCCGTTCTGTATGGGATTTGCACTAATGTGGGTGAGCCCTTGTGGGGCTGGACCCGCCGACTTTTCTCGGGCAAGGAGGCCTGGACTTTACGTTTGTGTTTGGTCGGGGAAAAAGGGGGGGTAACTCTTATCGAGCCCCTTCTAGGGGCCAGGAACTCTACCATTCATTAATTATCCTGGTTAAGCCACAGAGACCTTAAGATGGGGATGTAAGATTCACTCTAGGCCAGAATGCCTGGGTTGGGATCCTGTCCCTGTCCCTAACTAGCTGGTAATCTTGGAAAAGTCTCCTAGCCTGCTCGTGCCTAGATGTCTTTATCTGTACAATGGAGATGATCACTCTACCTAAGTCCCAGCATTGTGAGAATTAAATAAGCACGTAGTAAGCATTAGCTGTTGTTGTTGAACAAACACAGCTAAGCCCAGGTTAAACATGGCACTCAAGGTCACACACCTCCCAAACAGCATCATCTGACGCTTAAGACCCTGTTCTTTGTAGGCTTCTGGGCAGGCTAGTTGAAGGGTGTTCTCTGCTGCTCCACCGCGAAGAGACTGCAATCAGAGCCCTGGCCCAGGGGCCGCGACCTAGAGAAAGTCATTCTGTGTGTGTGATTCCCACTGGCCTCAGGACAAGCATGCTGGTTTCCAGTGCTCCAAACATGCCCGCTCTCAGGGGTGACGAAGTCCCTCCTAACTGCCACTGATCTTAATCTTTCTCCAATTCTGCTTCTTCACAGCATTCGGTGAGGTGCCGCTGACCACACTCTCTTCCTGAAACTCTCATTTCCTGGCTTCTGCTCCCATGCACTCTCCTGGGCTTTTCCCACCCTTTGTCTTTCTTCCTCTGAGGACCCTGAGTGGCAGGTGGCCCTCTAGGCCTCCGCCCTTGACCTGATTCCTGCCCAACAGTCTTCCCGGGCGACGTCTCCCAGATCCGTGCCTTGGGCCGCATCCCTGCGTCTGGGGTGCCTCTGCCCCGCCCCCCGCTTCCCGGACAGCCAGGTCCAATCCTGTTTATCCTTCAAAGCTCACTTTAGATGCCAGCCCGCGAGCCTTCCCTGATCCCTCCCACTCAGAAATGCTCCCTTCCCGATTCCCCACAGTACTTCATTGTGGGATTTATCATTTTCTGCATTTGCATTACAGCCATCTAAGTGCGTGGCTTCTTTCTCCTGATAGACTGTGAGCTGGCCAGAAATAGAATCCATTTTCGTTCCTCTCACGGCGCTCTGCATCAAATAGGTGATGCCAAAAAAGACATGCTGATAAATGACCGTGTAAGAAAAGCGTTCTTTAAGTCAGATAATGTGAAGAATTTGAGATAATTTTGCCTGAAGACAAGAACATGGGCAGGGTGACCTCTGGGTGTCATTTTCAGCGTAAGCCATCTTTGGGGGATAATATAACAATCATCATTTATGGAAATAAGAATAAGTATCTTCCCGGTCCTACCCCTTACTGACTGCAGGGCCTTAGGAAGTTGCATTACACTCAGCCTCTGTTTCTCTTCTGTAAAATGGACATGGACGACAGAATCCACCTCCAAGGGGTGTTGAGGGAGACAATGGGATGGCAGAAACAAGGGGCTGGCACCCTGGCTGGAGCACAGGAAGCGGGTAAGACTCATTTGACATGTTATTTGAGTGCCTACTCTGTAGTCATGGAAGTTGGGGCAGCTCAAGCCCAATCTCCTCCAAGAAGATTGCACCGCCTCCCCCAACCCCTGACATTCTGTGCCTCAAAGAACTTTGGTCCTCACAAAATTAGATTAAAAAAAATTTGACTAATAAATTAGGCAGGCATATTAGCAATCAGGTCCAGGGAGAAGGTCTAACTTCTTTCTTTATGTAATTTGAATTCCCCTAACATAGAGTTGTTGTCAAAATCCATTAAAGTATTTAATTTCTCCTGTCATTGCACAATTCCCCAAGCAGACATCCAGATAGTTTGCAGTGGTGTTTCTCACAGAAGTACTAAACGTTTAGTTTCAAGGTACATTTTTTAGATGATGTCTCCCTGATGGCCCTAGAGACTCTAGAGAGACCGTGGAAATTCAAGTGCAAGGTTAAGGTAGGGCGGCAGAGTGGCAGGAGTTGTAGTGACTATGAATCAGGCAGGCCTGCGTTTTAGCTCTGACACTGCCACTGACTAGCTGAGTGACCTTGGGGAAGGTCCTTAACCTCTCTGGGCATCAGTTTCCTCATTTGTAAAGCGATGACAATACCAAAACCACAGAGTGGTAGTGGTTAAGAAGTGGAATGCCAAATGTAAAGGACCTAGTGGTAAGCCAGACATGTGATGAGTCCTCAGTACACGACAGCTTAAAGACCTCAGAGACCTGGAGACGCACAGACTGGGGTCTAGAGGTTAGGCCCCTACTCACTGCCCCTCCCCCAAGGGACAGCCCCTAAGGAGCAGTGTGCTTATCGTGACACTACGACCAGATCCACTGTGTCCTGACTCTTCACAAAGCCTCCCCCAAAACCCATTCAAATAAATTGATACCCCACTTGACCGACTTACCCAGTGGGAGCCAAAGGTTTCCATGCCAACAGGAATGTGGTGGGTACCCCACCGGCCAAGAGAGAAAACAAGAGAGTCTATCATTTAGTTTCCCTACTAACAAGCGCAGAACTGAAAGTCAGAACTTCCCTCTTCCTTGGTTGTCATGGCAACATCTACTGACCTACCCTGTCCTGCCAAACACACATGTGGGAGGGAGGGAGGGCGGGTGTGTGGGTGGGCGAAGGGGACTTGTGGGAGGTGATGGCTGAGAGATGAGGGGCAGCAGAAACACTCCACAATGTTCAGGAGAGAAGTACAAAAACACCTGTTTTTACAAAAACCAAAACGCCACTGGCAAATGTACACCCCTTGCCAGGGAGTGGAGAAATTCCAGTTTTTATTGTAGAGTTCCTTTGGTGATTATGATTATGAACAGATTATGAACTGGCCTATTGAAAAGGCCAGTTCAGACCTAGACAGAGAGCAATTATGATGTCCTCAGCCATGACACAGAGAGAGGGGACGCTCTGCTTATGCCTCTCCTGCCCTGCTCAGCATCTGGGGAGATGTGGCTGACGCAGACACCTGCTGTTTCTTGCCATGGCCCAAGGCACCATCTACAGAGCAATTTCCCATCCCTGAACTAACACAACCTGAGCAGCGGCTTGGGAAGAACAAAGCAGTGTGCCCATTTTGCAGGCAAGAAAATGGAGTGCTGCAACCATGAGCCAATGAGTACTCATTTTTGTTTTCTCTTTTCCAGTTTGCTCTCTGCCCCCCAAAAGGCTGAACCTGGGACAGCACTCAAATTTGCTCAAACAGGTTCAATTCTTTCCCACACTCTTAGGCTCTGTGTAGCTTTTGAAAGTCACCTTCTAAGTGCGACGCCTGCCAGACAAATCCACCCAGATGTCCCACGTGCATCTCAGCAAGTGTAACGTTCCAGGTTGAACACAGTTTGTCCCCCTGAACCTGCTTCTTATTATTTCTGTGTTGTTATTGGCAACTTTATCCTCCCATTGAGCCAAGTTCAAAATCCTGAAGTCAGCTTTGCTTCTCCCTCGTCCCCACCCTGGCTTCTGGGGACCTGTACAGCAGACCTCCGTTGTCCCTTTTCCATTCAGAGGCTCCGATTGATTCAGATATTGCGGGGCGTCCTAGCGTGTGGGAAGCAGCGAGCACAGTGGTTAGCCACAAAGGCGGTGGGTCGGGGGGCGGGGCCCTCGCTGATGGTGCGCCCGAGTGCTAAGCACATTCTCTCGTTCGATCCTCACCGCAACCCTTTCAGGTTATTCTTCTTCTTAATATGATCCCCAGTTTCCATTTGAGGCTGTTTCCCTATGAGACACAGAAGGGTGACATAATTTGCCCAAGGTCACTCAGCTTAGAAGTGGCAAAGCCGGATGATGAATCTGGATGGGCTCAACTCAAGAGCTCTTGCTCATAACCAACACGCAAAGCTCCTTCCGGCCCAGCCTGAGTGTCTTAAACACAGGGCCCCGTGGCGTCACGTCTGCATCTCAGCACTGGCACCGGGTCGCCTCACAGCGCCGCTCACTGCTGCCTGATCACAGAGCTCCGAGGACAGTCAGCTCGTAGCTGGGCAGCCTCGGTTCCACTCCCCACGGAGACCCTGTCTCACGACGTGACCCGGGGTGGGGGGAACAACTGCAGAACAGCTGGAAGGCTGCAGTGGGCTCAGCGGTGTCCCTCCCCCCAAACATGTCCAAGTCTCAACCCTCAAAACCTGCGAATGTGACCTTATTTAGAAAAAGAGTCTTTGCAGGTATTATCAGGTTCAGGAACATGAAATCATCCTGGATTTAGAGAGGGCTCACAATCTAGTGACAGGTGTCCTTACAAGAGACAGGCAGAGGGAGACTGGATGCAGGCAAACACAGAGGCGGCCACGTGGAGACAAGAGCAGAGATCAGAGTGACGCTGCCATGAGCCAGGAAATGCCTGGAGCCACCCAAAGCTGAAAGAGGCCAGGGAGGATCGTCCTCTGGAGCTCTAGAGGGAGCTCAGACTTCTGGCCTCCACGACAGTCAGAGAATTAATTTCTGGTTTTTTAAGCCACCCATTTTGGGGCTCTTGTTGGGCATCCCCAGGAAACTAAGACAAGGTCTCAGTTTCCTCACCTCTGGCCTGGGTACCCTCAGGGGGCTACTGTGAGATAAAGTTCCTGAAAGCGACTAGATCGTGCCTGGTGCACAGGAGGCCCCCAGTGCGTGCTGGCTGAGCTGAACTGAAATATTCTGAGTCGCTGTCTTGGAAACTCATCTTGGCACACCTGGCTGACTGTCCCGGTATACACCATCAGGCTTGTAAAATGTTTAACTTCAGAACCCAGGAGCCAGAAGGAGGAGCTACAGGGAGTATCTCCTGTGAGCCCAAATGCATGGGACGATCGGGCGGCCCGCAGAGACGCTTGTGTCCTTGTGAGGCTGGTGACTAAGTGCTGGCCCATCTCCAGCCCAAGATGATGAGCCTGTCACGGCGGGTTTCACAAAACATCTGTTTCAGGAACAAGCCTGTTGTTTCAGGCAGGCTCTAGAGATAATAGTATGTTTTTCCTATACACAGCCATGACATGTTCACTGGAGCTGAATATTTCTAAATGTGACCAATTTCTTAAGTGGCAAAAGCCCATCAAACTCTTCAAGAACAGGTATTGCATGTGGGTGGCGCAAGCGGCTTCCTTTGTTGCTGCAGACCTGAAACGTTGACTGTGGCTTGCAGGGAAGTGGTCGGGGTGGGTGGGGGCCGGGGGTAGCGATTTCTCTGCAATCGGTCCCTCTAAAGGTTGTGCTTAACTCTGCAAGGGAGGCAGGTCCCCAGACTTCATGCACATGCATGGCGGCAGTGGTCGAGTGGTACCCTGCGATTTCGCTTCCCCTCGTTAATCGACTTGGGTTGGCTGCTGAGAATTTGTCTACACACGCTGTGCCAATGCATACACCAATGAGCCCCGGATCCGAACGCAGCTTTGTGGGCTTTCGCTCAATTCCGGCCTGAGATAAGAAAGCTCGAGCGCAGCGTCCGTCCCGTGTGAGATGAGCAAACCGTGCCTTGGCATGAGAGAGAGAGGGCCAGAAGGCAGACTGAAATGGGGAGGGAGCTGGGACACTTTTCCTGTCGCCACACAGGTGAGGGGAAACTTGGCCTGGTGAAGCAGATTCACCTAGAGCCTCCCTCCATGCAGGAAGGTTGTGGGGAGCAAGCACAGAGGTCGTCCTCTCTCCTTCCTCCTGGGGGTAGGAAAGTGAGCAGAGCGGCTCCTACCCCTCCTGCACACAGATCACACTCGTCTGCTGGCGAGTGTGCTGCTTGGGAGTCAGGCCTGAACTGCTTGGGGGCACCCAGGGAGCCCAGCCACCCAGTGGGGCTCGAGTGAGTCATGGTTCCTGGCACCTTCCTCCTGGTTACCCTGGAGCTGGCCTGGCCATTGGAGCCTCCGCTCCTAATCTCTGCTGTACTCACCCAGGCGGGCCCTGGCCTGCAGCCTTCGCCTCCATCCCCACTCGATCCCCCGCATCCTGCGCTCCGCCTGCGCCCAGCATGCCATGGAGTCAAGCCCATCCCAGCTGACCAAGAAGGTTCCAAGGCCAAGCCTATATATATAGCACAGAAGTCGGACTCTGGTCCGACTTCCCCTGATTATCCTGTGCCCTGCTGACTGCTCCCAGAGAGCACCGGGGCAGAGGAATCAGCACATGTAGAGAGGAAATAGCTTCCCATCACAGGCGGCACCGAGTTCAAGGTCCTCATTCTATATGTAGACAAGCTCTGCAGATGGGAAGTGACTTGCCCAGGGTTTCCTGCCACTTAGGGTTTAGGGCTCAGGAAAGAACTCAGGTGTCTTAACTCCCGGTACAGTTTGCTACACACCACCCTTGGTCTTCCTTGGGCCGAGATCAGCTCTTTGCAGACGGGGGCCGTGTCTGACTCACGGCTGACTCTCGGCAGCAGCCTGGGGCCAGGCCCCGAGTGGGGGCTCCGTAAATGTGACTCAGGCTTGGCTGGATCAGCCTCCTGTGCAAAATGCATCAGTGGGACATGGACGCATTCCCGAAGCCAGCGCGAGGGTATGATTTCAGGAACTTCAAACACCTCAGCTACTAGCAGGCAGGGGTACTGTTTCTGCCTGTAAAGTGGCACGGAAGTAGAGAAGGCTGTGACGTCACTGTGTTAGTTTTCCCCTGCATAGCCGTGATCCTGTGTCCGCCCAACAGCGGCTGCTATTCACTGGAGGCCGTGGCACGGACACCTTGCACCGGGGACCTTGGACACGGGGCCTCTTTAGCCCTGCCCTCAACCCTGCCAGGCAGGAGTTGCCAGCCTCTCTTGGCAGGTGGAGTGGTTTGCCCGAGGCCACGTGGCTCGAATCCTGGCGTGAGTGTGGATTTTAGTTGAGGTCTGTGCTGTTTCACCTGAGTCAGGCCGCCCTGGCACACGGACAGTGATGACAGCTACCACGCCACGCGCTCACTCCGTGGCAGCGGCACGGATTCACTGAACGCTCACGACACCCTGTGAGGTCTCATCCCCACTTTACAGTGGAGAGCAAAGGCGCCCAGAGATGCAAAGTAACTTTCCCGGGATCCAAGCGGGTCTGGACGGCAGGAACGGCGAGAGACCAGCGAGCTCAGGCGGGGGCTGGAGAGGAGCTTTGCAGCGGGCCGGAGGTGCTAGGTGCGTGACTTCAGGCAAATTACTTGGAAAAATTTTAAAAACTTTTTGGTGTAATGTACATAACGTGAAATTTACCATTTTAACTATTCTTAGGTGTACGATTCAGCAGCATCATGTACGTTTATTGTACAACCATCGCCACCATCCACCTCCTGAACTTTTTTTATCTTCCCCAACTGAAGCTCTGTCCCCCCACCCACCCCTGGCAGCCACCATTCTAGTAATACTTTCTGTCTCTATGAATGTGACTGTTCTAGGTGCCTCACGGAAGTGGAATCACACAGTGTTTGTCTTTCTGTGACTGGCTTATCTCACTTAGCACGATGTCCTCACAGTTCATCCATGTTGTGGCAGGTGTCAGAACTTCCTTCCTTTCCAAGGCTGCAAACAGTCCGCTGTGTCTGGCACCGCATCTTGTGTGTCACTCACCCATCAATGGACGCTGGGTGGCCTCCACCTCTCGGCTACACGGGCCAATCGCTTGCAAGTTCATCATCTTCTACCCCAGACCTGGGCCTGGGCTTTGGCCCCACTCAGAGGAGAGAGTGTCCACCCACCCAGTGTCCCGGCTAGAGAGCAGAGAGATTAATCCTCCCCCTCCCCTCACAGGAGTTGAGCCAGCCACGCCCTGCCCCTCCTGTCACTGCAGCTCACCCATATCTCCGCCATCACCTGTCCCCTCATTGCTGGGTCACCTGAATTTCAACAGCCTCCTGGTTTACAATCTCCCCTTCCAACACGTCCTCCATGTCACAGCCAAAGGGCAGCTCTGCCCTGTCACCCTTGGCCTGAAACCCATCCTTGGCTCACTCCCTCGTTTCCTCCAAGTGCGTGTCCAAATGTCCCCTTCTCAGCCAGGCCTCCCGGACCACTCTGCTCACAGTTGCAGCCCACAACCTGCACCACCCTGCACGGCCCCTCCCCGCCTCACTTTTCACTCAGCGCCGTCGACCTTAGCATGGTTTCACTCATTCACTTTGCCGACTGCCCGTCTCTCCTGCCCTCCTCGCTCCACCCCCGCAAAGAATGTCAGTTCACAAAAGGAAGGGATTTTGGACAGCTGTGTTCATGGCTGACCCATCAGCCCATAGTAAGTGCTCAATAAATGTTGGTTGTGTACATGAATGGCTGGCTCCTCCCCTTGCCTGCAGAATAAAGTCTAAACTCTCTGGCCTGGTCAAGCCCTTCCATGCTCTGGCTCTGGTCCCTCTGCAGCCCCATCTCAGATCACATTCCCATTAGAGCTCCAGCCAGACCCCACTGCTCACCAAGGCCTCCTGTTGCCTACAGACAAAGCCCCTGGGCCTTTGCACATGCTTCTGCTTCTGCCTGGAATGGCGTTCCTCCCACCTTGCCCCGTCCTTCTGCTGTCTGGGGTGGCAAATTTCACTGTTTTTACCTCTTTCGAAGCCCTTTGACACTGGCTGTAGTGGCCTCTTAACTGGTCTGTGGCTATTCTGAACTGCCAGCTCCACCAGGGCGGGCCACTTTGCTGTGCACTGGGCACACTGTGGACGCACAGAGCACGTCTGTTGGGAACCATGAGCCACCCTCGAGGGTCTCAGCTGCTTCAACTTGGAACAACGGCCGTGCGGCTCCTGCGGGGCTGCTGGAGGGCTCGAGACAACGTATGGCGTGTGCAACATCTATCTGCCACCGTGCCTGGCACGGGGCGGGCATTTAACACCGGCAGCTCAGTGCTGGCCTCTGATGCCACCGCGGGCTCACAAGCACTCGCGGAGGACTTGCTTCCTTTGTTTGGAAGCCACCGGCTGAAGC